>PVHP010048006.1:0-12688 GCA_004024765.1 Zapus hudsonius | reverse complement strand
TAAAAAAAAAAAAAAAAAAGATATGCTGAAATTTAAATTTAACTTCAATATCCTAATAAACTTAAAATTTTGGCTCATTAAAATGTCCTAAGAGAGGGCTACAGAGATGAATCAGTTGGTAAAGTGCTTTTTGTACAAGCTGAAGGACCTGAGTTCAGAGCCCCAGACCTTACATAACAATAATAGCATGTTCCTGTAACCACAGCACTGGGTAGGCAGGCACAAGGAATCCCTGGGGCTTTCTGTCTAGCTACGCTATCTTATTCCATGAGCTTTGGTTTTAGTGAAATAGAACCTGCCTAAAATTCTAAGGAGAAGGGCTGGAGAATGACTGAGGTGGACACTTGCCCTCTACCTCTGGCCTCCACATGCATGTGCACACACATGCACAGGCAATGGAATACACATGTATACCCACTCACTTATGAACTTGTACACATATATACATGTCACACACCTGAAAAAACATTCCAGTGATCTTTGCTGCCATTCAAATCCAATCTCTAGTCCTTATATTACAAGTCAGGATAACTGCCCGTCTCTGGCCTTAGATTGTTTCCTTCACATTCATTCATTTGTTTAGGACCTCCCTGGTCTTGTTTCTTCTCTTTGAACAGGATAAATTTTTTCCTGCTTCAGGATGTCTGCATAGTACATTCAGTCCTCAATGAAAATGTCATTTATCATTCCTCTGAAAAATTGGGTACACATTGTTGCCTCTATCATGTTACTATATTTAAATTTCCTACCAGCACATGCATGGCATTTTAACATTAACCTACTTGTATGCTTACTTATCATTTGACTTCTACAAATGAGTACTGTGATAGGATCCTTATCCTTTTGCTCACATTGTGTCCTTTGTACCAAGAATTGTGTCAGACACACAATGGGCATCAACAAATATTTCTTGAAGAAATGCATGTTTCAATATGTCTGCTTGTTGCTTTAGTTTGGTGTGTTACTACACTACTACATTTCATCTATCTTAGTCCTCAACATGAAAAGCCTTTACAGTTGCTTTTCTTTTTGCTTTGAATTTCATGGCAATCACCCATGAGAAATCAGTTTGAGGGAGTCCATAGGTTTGGAAACTATCTTTATAATCCCAGAATTATATTGTGAAACATATTTCTTTAAAAAGTGCTCATTGCCCTGCAATCAAGTTGTCCTCATAAAAACAGTTATATCAATTCAGGTGGCCTTGGTAAGTATTTTCCTATTAGCATTTATTTACTTATTGTTTAGTCGCCTCAGTGGCATTAATTCAGAAAACTCAGTGTTAAGTGTGTTCTTAGATATGTGGGTTCAAAGACAAATAAAAGAGGTTCTTTTTTCCATTTATTTATTTATTTATTTATCATCCTTTATTGTAAAAAACACTTTATTGTAAAAAAAATTAAATACATTATATGAATAAATCTTATGGTCATACCCCCATTTCCCTCCTCCCTGTCCCCAGCCCACTGGGAGCCCTCCTTAGTGGGCATACTGGATCAGTCCATGGGTGGGATAGGGGTTCTGGATTGCAAAAGAAGTAGCTAGTTTTTATGTCCTTTGTGTGTTCTTTACTTTTGAGGATACTGTAATCTCAAGTAACGAGATTAGTAAAAAAAAAAAAAAAAACATTGCAGTACAACAGTGTAAGACATGTTCTGTGCTCCATTCCTAACTCAAATCTCTAGTAAGGATAATTCTTTCAGTTCTAGTGGGAAATTTGTACCATATTGTATTGTCCCAGGAGAAATTCTTGCTTTAAGGTGAATTTTCTTAGAAATGAAAGGAACACAAATACAGTGCATATAGATTTCATTTATTCAGCAAGTGTTAATTACATGTCACATGTAACTCATTGTGTTGAAGTCAGCTTTGTAGTTGCTGTGCAGAAAGAACTCAAAAAAATGCTGTTTGTGCAGGAATGGGTTTATTCAGCTTATGGACTTGAGGGGAGACTCCATCATGGCAAGGAAAATGATGGCATGAGCAGATGGGTGGACATCACCTTCGCCACAGCACTGCAGAAAGCAGCAGGAAAGTGTGCTAAACACTGGCAAGGGGAAGCTGGCTTATAATCGCCAACAACAACACAGTTTCAGCGAGGTGCTAATTCCCAACCTGCCATCAGCTGAGGATGGATCAATCAGAACACATTCATTTGTTTGTGGGGGATACCTGGATCAAGCCATGACAGTCCACGCCTGACCCCCCACTAACTAATAATCATACATGATACAAAATATAATGTGTTCAACTCAACTCCATAAATCACCACAGGTTTCAACTGAGCCATAATACCAAAAAATAAACCCATAATGGCACAGAATATACACACTACAAAAGATAACATAAGGTGTGGCAAAAACAGATTGAACCAATATAAAATTTAAAACAAGCAGGGCAACATCAATCTCTAACTCCAAGTTCAATAATTCTAATCAGTTTCTTGGAGTTTTGATTTCACCCCTCCAGATTGGTTATTCAGCCCAGGAAATCTTCTAGTGCTGGCAGCTCTCCTTGGCAGACATCCTTACTCCTGGAAATCACTGGGTCTCCATTACAACCCACAGTTCATCTTCATGGCTCCATTGGCCTCTATGCAGGCAATCTAACACACCTGCTTCACATTGCCGTTGGCTGTTTTTCAAAAACAAAACTGTAGCTAATTCAATGACTCTTCTTGCATGTTATAATCCACAGAACCAGGTGGGCCAACAATTTATTAATCCAGGGGGGAGCAAAGCATTCAGGCCTCTTACTTCAAAGAGTCCATATTCTTCCTATTGTTCCAATGTACACCAGCTGGCCCAATCTCAATGGTTGTCATCTCTCAAACAATTGCAGGTGAACAGACAATTTTGGCCCAAAGATTTCATTTCTTTCTGTGCCATCTCCATCTGCTCATACCAGTCCATTTTACTTAAAACAACCCTGCACAATCTCTGTACACAGGCAAGCAGAACACAGCAAGCCTCTCACACAAACTGCTTCTGGCACAGTCCTGACGTATTCTTTCTCACCCTCATAAGCCAAACCTCACAGTCCACAGTTTTTACTGCATTTAGGTCTTTTAACTCGGACCAGAATGGTCCATCAAGCTGTGCTAACAGCACTGCAAGGCATCTCTTAGGCCAAGATTTCAAATCTTTCCACATTCCTCCTGAAGATCACTTCCAAAATGCCAAGCCACAAGATAAGGGCTCTAATAGCAACTGACCCCACTCCTGGTAACAAAACTGTTGTAGTCAACTTACTCTGTCACTGCTCAGAAAGAATCCAAGCAAAAGAGACTTGTGGAGGAATGGGTTTATTTGGCTTACAGACTTGAGGGGAGACTCCATCCTGGCAGGGAAAATGATGGCATGAGCAGAGGGGTGGACATCGCCTCTGCCACAGCACTGGAAACAGTGGCAGGAAGGTGTGCCAAACAATGTCAAGGGGAATCTGGTTTATAATCCCCATAAGCCTGCCCCCAAAAACACAACTCTAGCGAGGCTGTAAAACCCAAACTGCCATCTGCTGAGGATCTATCATTCAAAATACATTCATTTGTTTGTGGGGGACACTTGGATCAAACCATGACAGATAAGAGGGAAGATGTGGTAAAAATCAATCCATAAGTGGTTATAATTAGGTCTATGTTACATAAAAGACTACAAAACTCTTATTGACCAGAATATATGCCCATCTAATTTAACTCATTATATGATCAAATAAGTGTAACTATAGCTATTCTATGCAAGATGAAATTGAAGCTAAAAAAAAGTCTGTCTGCTTTGAAACCCTATATTTTTCCATTTATATAATTACTTTAATGAAAGAAAATTTGAAGATAGAAATTAGTATAAGGCAGAACAAAATGTTATGAATATCATAAAAAGATCTCAATAAAATATTATGTTTGAATATTCGGATAAGGGCCTGATTGGAAAAGGATGCTAGGTTTATTGTAGCTCTTTATTCATTTCTTCTACATTCATTGTACATTATGTCCTCTACAATTATACTTGGCATAATGTACAGTACAGATGTACTTTCCTCTAGATTTTAATACTGGGGCATATGGTTATGTAGTAATTAAAAACACCTTGATAGGGGATTGCTATTTTATTTGGTGTTAAACTTTATTAAAAGCAAAGGAATATAGTTTGAAGAACAGTGAATAACTAGGGATATTTATACAAACATATATCAGGGGACCATGCATTTTAACCTTATCATTTTATGTGCTACAGTAAATAAAAAATAATACAAGATATGGAAAAAATATACTGGAAAATCTTTAAAGTCATCTATTGAAATAGTGTATTTTTCTGGATATAATATAATCCATGAAAAGAGAAATGACCATCCTGTCTAAGGAACATAAGTATGACCACATCCTTATACTTACCTTGAGCAAGGAGACTGTCAGAATTGGTGCAGAGACTGCAAGTTAATCATAGAGACTTCTGTGTGACAAAGCAATGCACACAGTGGCTTATTATTGTTTTTAAGTATGAATTTATGGACCTCAGCAAAGTCAAAGATATTGATTGACTGTTTAACATTCCTAAATGGTTGATTAATCTCTGTTTACCACATACTTAAAACCATAACCCTGTTCTTTCTGATACAACACTCACTCAATATCATATATATGACAGGTATACCACCTGTTGAAGCTGCTGAAGTTAGAGACATGGTATTTCAGATGGAAATCCTTAAGTGCAGGTGATTTTAAAGCCTTCATCAGAAATTTTACTTGAGTTAAAACTTGCAAATTTTAATTAAAAAGCTTAAAAAACCAGTCACAATTTCATTTACCTCCAAAGTACTATGAGCACAAAACTAAGTTCCTCCTTATTCACTCCCCATCTGTGGGATTCTTAAATGCATTTTCATTTCTTTCAAATGGACAACAGAATCTTCTCAAACTTTTAGATTTTAGCACTTTTTTGAATAGACGAATATAATAAAAAGTACTAATATTATATCAACATCCTCTCCTGTAACAATATTTTCATTATTAGAATTATATGGTGATATTTTATTTTATTCATTTTTTTAAAATAAATATTTTGATCTATAGGAAAATGATATTTTGTACCAAAAGTTAACTGCAATGATATCTTTTAGCAGAATATATTGCAGTGATAGATTTCCATGGACTAGAGATTTTAGTGATAAACAGGTTGGGTTCTGTAATGTCAAATTATCATATTATAAATCTTTATTTAGAAACCGAGCCTTAAGATTTTGTTTATATATTTCACATTTTGCTAGCAAGAAGTATTATTTTTTATCGAAAGCTAGATAAAGTATTAAACATTTTAAATTCATATATATTACTAGTATAAACAATATTATTATTGTATTGCTATAATAATATGCATTTCCTACATAGCTATACCTATACTAAAAGGGTATGGCATGTCTCTTCTTCATTTTTAATATTATGGATAATCTTCAGTGTTTTCACAGTTATAAAAATTATTAGAATTTTAATTCCTGTTTCGTAGTTTGTGGTTCTGACAGACCATAGTTTATTAAGCTGTTTTATAAACTTATTCATATTCATTATGTGATAATTTTAGTGATTTAAATAATATTACAAAATGTTTGATACTTTTTGCTTTTAAGAATAATTTCTCCTTTTTTGGACCATACATACCTGCATAATAATTGTATGTATCTAATAAAATCTAGGAACCACAAGTGAGCCAAAAAAAATCATACACTGTCTTCCTGAGAATTAATTTGCTTAATATGATCACCTCGAGTTGCTAGCATTTTCCTGAAAACCAAATTTATACTTTTTTCATTTATACTAAATCATGTTTACATACATTGAGAAACTAAAGAACAATGAATTGGCAAAATAGTAGGAAAAACCCCTCAGAAGTTTTCATTTTATAAAATAGAAATTTGTCTCACTTTGTCTTTTTATCAGTGTTCTTCCTTTTACCCTTGCTTGCTTATATCTGGAGTTATAACTTACACAATCTTACACAAATGCTTTATATTTGAAACACTAAAAATCTTTTTAAATGACAGTTTCTATTATTAGTAAACATGGTATAAAATATAGACTTCTGTGGTTGTACCATTGATGATGCTATTGGTTTGTGACAGGATAACTTTCCTTAAAAACATTAGTAGCAGGCCAGGCATGGTGGTGCCCACGTTTAATTCCAACACTCCAGAGGTCTAAATATCAGGATTGATGTGAGTTTTTGACCAGCCTGAGTCTACATAGTGAATTCCAGGTCAGCCTTGGCTAGGGTGAAACCTTAGCTCTAAAAACAATAAACAACAAAAGATAACATTAACAGCAAAGATAATTTCTCATAAATAGACTTCCTTGTGTTCTGTAACAAGTAAACTTAATCTTTTCAGGCTGCCTCTTATGTCTGTCTCCAAGACTAGCTTTGTGTATTTCATATTTATATTTCAGTATGGGATAGCAAAAATGTGCTACCATCATCTATGCCATCATCACTCATTCTGTCCTACAGATAATTCTTGAGGGGGGGCAGTAATTCTTCACAAGGGAATTTGCTTTCTTCTTTCTAATTGTTATTTGTTCTGCTAACTCACGCAGCATTTGTGATCCTTGTTTAGGTCACCACACTGGTTTCAAATGTTCTTCCTTTTCGTATTCTACTCTTTGCTTGAAGAGAGCCTCCTGATTGATTATACTTGAAAGCAAGGGAAATTCCATGTTATCAGACCATGACTGTCTTTTGAAAAAGTCCCTGATCCTTCCCTTCAGCACTCTGAACTCATTTTGTGTAGGTTTGTTAAACTGGGGATTCCTAAATTAGCAATTGACAATTGATGACTGCTGGATCTACATTTTGCCTTTGCCTTGAACAATAACTATGGGTTAACTATTCCTTATAATCTGCTGAGATTCCAATGATCACTTCATGTGTGCAATGCATTTCTGTAATGAGGATTTTGTGTTCTGCTCAGCAAGAGCACTTGTATTCCAAATACACCTAGTGCTGAGAAGTTTTGGGGGAGCTTCAGGTTCAGGTTATAGCCTGGTCAACCTCAAAAGTGCACATAAAATTTGTCAGTGTTTTATGAAGAAGGCATGTGGTATTCCTATTCCATATGTTACATACCATCCTTCATTGCAATTGAGAATAGTAAGTGGAGAGAAATACCAAGGAAGAAACTTGGTACCAATTTTTTTTCCTGAAAGAAATTTCTTGAACACTTTATTGATACTATAGTCTAAATAAAAGGATGAAGATCCTGACATGACTCAGAAAGAGGCTTTGCCTAGCCTGCCAGCCTTCTTCACTATGTGCCACAGCCAGTGGGTAGAATCCACACAGTTATCTACCATGACATATTCCCACTCACTGCAACTTATCTAGTGACTGGACGCAAGGCCCATCCTGGAATCATTGGCAATAATCAAAGGAGATGCATCTAGGATCTGAGGAAGGTGATTATTGGGACTAATATTTCACAAAGTACTAGATTTTTGAAGATATGGCTTCATAGCTAACTCTGGCCATACAAGCATGAGGACCTGAGTTTGGATTCCCTAATACTCACATAAGGGCTGGGCATGGGGTATGTCTTAATCAGTGCTGGGAGGTAGAGACAGGTAGATCCTCTAAGCTAGCTGGCTAGCTCGACTAGCTGAATTGGTGATTTCTGGGATGAGTGAGAGAGACCCTATCTCAATTAATAAGTTGGAGAGAGACTGAGGAAGACACTGGATATCATTCTCTGGCCTCCTCACATATGCACAGATATGAACAAGTATCCATTACACATGTTCAACCTCACACATACAGACATGCATACACACAAGACAAAGTCCTAGTAATGGAATACTTAAGAGAGTCTTAACACAATTATGGCATTTTATATGAAGATTTTATAAATTAAATTTGAAAACAAAATAAATTCTCAGATCGTTTTTAATCTTATAAAAGTTAAGCTTTGCGACTTTTCAAATTTTTGCTGCTTTATTTTGTATAATTCACTCCATATAATTTTACTGAATTTCTTTTATACATCAGAGACAAAGCTAGGTTCAGGGAATAGAAATTTGGATAAGGAAGTATGTCTGACTCTTGTGGAAAATGCTATGATTATGATGTACAAAAAAAGACAATTATCAAAATAGATTCACAAAAACACTGGTATGAGAGTATAAAAATACTATGTGACCCTTAGATACAATATTATTTGTGGGGTATAGATAAGAGTTTATACCAAAGAATGACCATTGATTTGGGTCTTGAAGGCAGAGGGATGTACACAATGAAGAAGTGTATCATTCTCAGGGTGGATTCCCCATCAAAGGCATGGTCTTAAAGTAAATTATTTACCCAGATTCTTACATCACAGGTTAGAATAGCAGCAGATTATTGAAACTGTATATTGTTTAAAGATTATGAATGTCTGAAATGCTACAGAGTTTTCTTTTATTCTGTAGGAACTGAAGGAACCACAAACATTTAATGGAGATATGAATTATCACATTATTTTATGAGCAAAATCAATATCCTCAATATGAAGTAGGAGCTGGAGTTGAATATGACTGGTTTAAGAAAGATGATGAGCATAATGAGTAACCCAAATAGTCAACATGGGAAATTGGAAAAAATACTTATTAGAGGAAATGCATATATAAAATTAAAAAAAAAAGTTTTGGTTTTTTTTTTGATTTTTGTTCCATGGTATGTACACCTGTCCTCTCTCTCTCTCCCTTTGTCTCTCTCTCTCTCTCTCTCTCTCTCTCTCTGTCTCATGGGTTCTCTTTCTCTCTTCTTAGCATGAAAATCCAACTTCTCTCTCTCCCCTACCTCCCTCTCTTTCTCTTATCCCTTCTTTCCACCATTACAATAAAGTATTTAAAAATCAGTTTTGTTATTAATTTGGATTAGAGATCAGAAGCAGATATTACTCTAGTTTCCAACACAGAAGCCTGAGTGAATGGGAATGCATTAACTGCAACCAACAATCAATTAGGTGGAAGATATATTCCAAGTTTAATGGGTAGTTATTGCAGATTTATATTCCTGCTAAGAGAAATTAGAAAACTGGACAGCATACAAGATCATGTATTTAAAAAGCATCTGAGAACTACTAAAGTGATTGGAGATGAGAACGAACCTTAGTGGGGCAAGCAAGTGATTCCATGAGTCATTTTTTCCTCAGATAAATTTTCAAATCTTGCTATAAAGAAAGAAGCATAAAATCTGAACAGAAGGCTATATAGCTAGGAGACATAGAATGTAAACAAAATTTCAGGCATCCGTACAAGTACAGACAGAGAAAAATCAGAGTTCACAGATGGCCAGTCAGCCAGAACTAGAGAGGTCCAGAATCCAGAAAGGTCAGAATAGAAATGTGAGCTGGATACTCTGGAATTTCCACTTTCTGTGTTGCTTGAATCCTTAAACTGTGCAAGATAAGAGGCTAAGGAACTCAACAGCAGACCTCTGAAAGACAGCATGGAGTTTTCAGCATTTCTAGAGAACAGAAGTTAATTGAATTGTAGTTCCAGATTTGTCAAGGACAAAAGATCATAGTCAAGCTTCCATGATTGACTAGAAACTCCTCGAGGCTGCTTTCTAAGAAGTGGACATGAAACAGTGTTAGTCTGATCCTTACAAAAATAGCAGCACCATTTCAAGCCCACTCACTTCCTAATTTGATTAAGGTGTTCTTCCTTCACTTTATCTCTCCATGAAGAGACAATGCAAATTTACCATGGAAAAATGAAACAGGATACAGAATCTCAGTAATTTTCCATTCACTAAGACACTGAAGAAGGTTTACAGGGCTGGGGACTTGGCTCATTAATTGAAGGCACTTGTTTGCCAAGGCTGCTGGCATGGGGTTCAGTACCACAGTCACCCACATAAATCTGGAGGTATCCATTTGCAGTAGCAAGAAACCTTGGCATGTATGCATGTGTACACATGTATATACACAAGTGCAAATAAAAAAATTTTTTAAAGAAGGTACTGGTGGCACAAGCCTAAAATTCCAGTTACATGGGAGGGTGAGGCAGGTAGATTATAAACTCAAGACCTATCTGAGCATATTACTGTCTCAAAGTAAAAAATTAAAAGAGGTTTGAGGATATAGCTCAGTGGTAGAACACTTGTCTAGCATGCACAAGGCCCTATGTTCAATCTCACTACTATAGACAAAAAAATTAAATAAAATGTGTACAAACTCAAGGCAAATTAATTGGAATGAAAGCCAAATTTCAACATTTCTTATAATATTTCAATTTCTAAAAATAGAGGCAAAGGAAAATATCTAGGAAACAAAAATTTTCACATGAAAAAACCACAAGATTAAGTGATTTGAATAATAGCAGCCTGTTTTGTAGTGGATTCCTGTGAATTGAACAGATAAGAAATCAGGCTCTGGGGATTTCAGGAAGTCACGTCTGAGAAACCTAAATCTTAAAGATCACACAATTACTCCTCAGTTTTGTTAGCTAGAAACTGAAACATCACTTCCTGGGGTGTGTTTGGATAAGAAAGAGTTCCAGAGACTCAGAAAGTCAACAAGTCTAGGAAAAGGTTGTAAGACACTGGTCTTAGCCTATAAAAAGGAGAAACAGGGCTGGAGAGATGGCTAAGTGGATAAGGCACTTGCCTCCAGAGCCTAAGGGACCAGGTTCAATTGCCCAGTGCCCATGTAAGCCAGATGCACAAAGTGGCACATACCTCTGGAGTTCCTTTGCAGTGGTTGGATGCCCTGGCACACCCATTCTCTGCCTCTGTCTCTCTGTTTATGTCTCTTTGTCTCTCTATCTCTCTCCTTGAAAATAAATAAATAAAACATTTTTAAAAAGAAAAGGGGAAACAACTGTTTTGAGAAGAGAGACTCTACCATGTATGGAGATGCCAGCAAGTGGTGTATTGTGCTTCCTAGAGTCATCACCTATGCTAAGGTGGGCTTTCTGGTGATGCAGAGGGAGGTCAGTCAGAATGGCATGAGACTTCTCTTGGTGCTGCTGAGTTTGAGTCATCTATTGCTCCTGTAAACAACCCATCACCCTGCTCTGTAAGTAACCAAAAAAAAACAACTCATTGGTTCATGAAAACTGGTTTTGGTGTAAATGTCCTTTGGTCTTTCATATTAGAGTCACCCCAAATGTCAAATCATTATCAAATGCCTTTCACAAGAATACATAGCAAAGAGAATGCTTCAGGTAAAATAGAAATTGTCCTAGGTAAGGGCTAGAGAGATGGCTCAGATGTTGAATGTGTTTCCTGCATGAGCATGAGGGATTGAGGGGGACTAAATCCCCAAAGTTTGAATCTCCAGATCCCATGTAAACATTTGTGCATGGCCACATGCACCTGAAACCCCACTCCTACAGGAGGGGCAGAGACCAAGGAATCAGCCATGCTTAAAAAAAGCAGCAAGGTCTGGTATCAATAAGAGACTCTAGGTCAAATTAGAATGGGCAGAAAAATGGTGGAAGTGGAAACATTCTGCTATGGCCACCACTGGCCATGGCAAGCAAGCAGCATATCCAACCCCCCCCCCCATCTGTCACTGTTGCATCAGGCAAATACATGGGATACCATGAGAGAGTACATGGGTGCCAAAAGGGAACATTGCATGTGCATACATCACACCTCATCACATGCACTTCAAAGCCAAAGATAAAAGGTTTCTTTCTTTTTTCCTTTTTTGTCTATGAAGTTGCTGTTTATATATTTATTTATTTATTTATTTTTGGCCTGTGTGATTATGTGTGAAACAATGTGCAACAATAAACTGGAATTTTATTTTGCTGAGCTGTTCTAACAACAACACCAAACACATAAACAAGCAAAGAAAAATTTTATCCTAGGTAAAAATATTGGTCTAGCATGATTAAGGCCCTGCTTTCACACCAACACACACACACACACACACACACACACACACACACACACACACACTTTTCTTCATATTTTCAAAAACTTAAAAATGCAACATCTTTTAAAATATTTGTAAATATAATTATTTTTATACAGAACTTTGATAATATATATTTTAAATTACAATATGTCAGGGAACTGAAATGTACTATCAAAGAAAAGTAAGCAGTGTCCCTAGCATATCTGCTAGAGGCGGTAGTTTGATATTTGGAATGTAGCAAGGAGAGTAACTTTCAACTAGGCCATTGTAGTCCTCCTGTCCCCAAGTCTGTCCAATGTCAAGGCAGTGCACATGATTATGCCATAGTTTTAGGTGCTATGCTAAGGCCCCTTGTTGTCATCATGACAGTTTAAGCTTTGCTGATGACCACGGCTTTGAGGGAGTAGAAAAATAAGCACATGAATGGAAGAGCAAGGAGCAAATGACAAGGAGTATATTTTCTAAAAAATGAACTTTATGATCAGTAAAGGCAATTGAGGGACATGGGTGGCATTGCCATAAGAAAGTACAATGACTTTCAAGGCTATAAATTTATATTAATATCACTAGCAATAATGAGACCCAGCTGGAGGTCCAACTATCATTTTTTTTTAATATATATTTATTGTCCATAATGTGTTACATTATTTAGTGGGCAAACCATGCGTTGTTATCCCGAATTCCCCAATTCCCCCCTCCCCATCCCTGATCAGTTGTATATCCTCCTCTGTGGGCTGTCTGTATTAGTCCTTGTGGCAAGGTATCCTGTATATCTTAGTACTCATCCCAGTCTTCCTGGCCC
>PVHP010048005.1:0-12662 GCA_004024765.1 Zapus hudsonius | reverse complement strand
TTTATTTATTTATTTATTTATTTATTTATTTATTTGCAAGCAGGGAGAGAGAGAGAGAGAGAGAGAGAGAGAGAGAGAGCGCCTGCCTCTTACCACTGCAAATGAATTCCAGGCGTGTGGGCCCCTTTGTGCTTCTGGCTTTATGTGGGTACTGGGGAATTGAAACTGGGTCATTAGGATTTGCAGGCAAGTGCCTTAACTGCTGAGACATCTCTCTAGCCTTCCCCCTTTAAAATATTTTATTCATATGCAAGAGAGAGTGTGTGTGTGTGTGTGTGTCTTTAAAAAAGCTGGGTGTGGCCTGGAGAGATGGCTCAGCGGTTAAGGCACTTGCCTCCAGTGCCTAAGGCCCTGGGTTCAATTCCCCAGGACCCACATATGCCAGATCCACAAGGTGGTGGCCCTGGTGTTCTAAAAAAAAAGAAAGAAAGAAAAAAGCTGGGTGTGGCAGCACATGCCTTTAATCCCAGCACTCCACTTGGGAGGTGATGGTAGGAGGGTCACCGTGAGTTCATTCAAGGCCACCCTGAGTCTACATAGCGAACTCCCCTGTGTCCCCAGGGGTGATGACTCGTAGTCATGACTTCAGTGCCTGTGGTGATGATGTGGACCTAACTAGTGAAAATTTGAAAACTTGTTCATCTAATGCTTGCATTTTTCACTCAGTATTTTATTTATTTGTATTTCAGGGGTGGTTCAAGAAAGGGTTTCACTCAAACTCAGATTGATCTGAAACTCACTCTGTAGTCCCAGGCTAGCCTTGAACTCATAGTGATCCTCCTACCTCTGCCTCCGGAGTGCTGGAATTATGGGTATGCACCCCCACACACACACACCTAGCCTCAGTATAGGCTGTCTAGAGCCATTTCCCTGAGTCCTATTTCAATATTTTTATTTATTCATTTGTTTGCAAGGAGAGAGAGAGAGAGAGTGTGTGTGGGACCCTGCAAGGAGGCATGGAGGATAGGGTTTTGCTGAGACCGGCAGGCTTTGGGACTGTCTCCTTCTGAAGGAAGTTGTGACGAGTCTGAGACCCCAATAAATCTCAAGCATATTCTGGACTCTCCAGCCTCCAGGCAGGCCACAGCTGTGCCCTGAGATATGCAGGCAATTCAAGACCTAAACTCAGTCCAGCTGTAATAACAAACCTAAACAATAAGGTTACATTTCCTCTGTAGCCATCACCATTCTATACAGAGTCACGTAGCCCCCTCAATTTATTTATGCAAATTAGGTATCCACAGGGTACTGGCCCCTGCCAATCAACTCATGAGTCATCCACAGATCCTGCCCCTACCAATCCCCTTGCTGCCTATGTCCCTGCCTCTGCCTTTTCCTCTATATAAACAACTTTTATCTGTGCAATAAACGAGAACTGTCCACTGCCGCATTCTCCCAGGTGGCTATGCCCGTTGGCTTACCGCTGTCCCGAGCTGCTATCCACCCAGCTCTGTGGATGAACCGGAGTGTTAGTGTACAATAACCTCCGAGGTAATCCACGGACCACAAGAGAGAGAGTAGGTGTTCCAGGGCATCCTGCCACTGCAAATGAACTCCAGATGTATGCACCACCTTGTGCATCTGGCTTTACTGGCCAGCAAGTACCTTAACTTTTGAGCCATCTTTCCAGCCTGTTTATACAACCCAGGACCCCCACCCGTGGAATGGTGCCCCCCCACAGTTAAGGTCTTCCCACCTCCACTCACCTCCTCAAGATGATCTGTGTAGGCTCTCCCGAGACAGACATCATCTAGATAAACTCTCGCAGGTTGACAATCCGCGTTAAACCATCACAGGAAAAACCCAAGAAACCAAAGGAATAGTGAACAGGAATAAAGCAGATCTTGGACACAGAATTACCCAGAAAACATTGCTGTGTCCATGGTTTTTTATTGTGTATTTATTTATTCATTTTCAAGCAGATACAGAGAGAGAGAGAGCGAACGAGTGCACCAGGGCAACCACCTTGTGGGTCTGGCGTATGTGGGTCCTGGGGAATTGAACTGGTGGCCTTAGGCACTGGAGGCAAGTGCCTTAACCGCTGAGTCATCTCTCCAGCCCATGTCCATGGCAGGTTTTTGAAGACCTGCAGTTGCAGTCAGCCGGCACAAAGAACCCAACCAAAAGCAGCTTGTGGAGGAATGGGTTTATTTTGGCTTATAGACTGGAGGGGAAACCCCATGATGTCAGGGAAAACCATGGCATGAGCAGAGGGTGGACATCACCTTCTGGCCAACATCAAGTGGACAACAGCAACAGGAGAGTGTGCCAAACACTGCCAAGGGGAAGATGGCTAGAATCCCGTAAGCCCACCCCCAACAACACCTCCAGCAAGGTTCCAGTTCCAAAATTGTCATCAGCTGGGGACCAAGCAGTCAGAACACATAATTTTACGGGGGACCCCTGCTCAGGGTCATAGATGGGCTATTAGCGAATGGATAGTAAATTCTCCTCTGGGGTTTTCAACCATGTGACCTCCTCTCCGTCCCTCCCAGCCATGCTTCGGATGGTTTCTGCCGTCCTCCAGTTCGGCAACGTGGTGTTGAAGAAGGAACGGAACACGGATCAAGCCACCATGCCCGACAACACAGGTACCGCCCTGGCACTGCTGGTGCTGTCCCATGGCCTCTGTCTGCCTCCCACGACCTCTCTGAAGGCTTTGTTTTCATGTGTGCGTGTTCGTATGCGTGAGGTGCAGGTACATGTGTGCGCATGCACGTGGATGCCCTAGGTTGATGTGCAGGCATCTTCCTCAGTTGATTTTACCTTAGTTTCTTAAAAATATATTTTTTTATTTATTTGCAAGCCCAGAGAGAGAGAGAGAGAGAGAGAGAGAGAGAGAGAACGGGCACATCAGGGCCTCTAGCCATTGTAAATGAACTCCAGATGCATGCACTACTTTACGCACTGGCTTTACGTGGGTGCTGTTCTATCATTGGTGGAAAAAGTTGGCTTCCGTTCACGGATCCAAGCAGAGAGAAACACCCAAACAGCCACAAACGCCAAATCACAGCAAGCAAGCAGGAACAGCAGAACCCCAGCCGCTCTTTGCACACCTTTGGGCTGGAATCAGACTCGCCCAGTGACAGGCCCCCTGCAGCAGGAGTCTGCCTGTTGGGGGCTGAAGCTGGAAGCCTGATTTTAATAAAACACCTGAGTCTGGGGGCCAGACATTCAAACTACCATATCTGGCAACATTGAAAACCTGGGGAAATAGTGTGTCCATTCCCCGCCCACCCATATATTCTTGACAAAATTGCAGTTGAGTGTTGAAACTGTCTTGAAGCCTGGTTCATTCCCCTTCAAGTATTGGGGGGGGACTTTGTGGGTTGTTATCTAGAATGTTACAAGGATCTATCTGTCTATTTGTAAACAGAGAGAGAGAGAGAGAGAGAGAGAGAGAGAGAGAGAGAGAGAGAGAATGGGTGCACCAGGGCCTCCAGCCGCTGTAAACAAATTCCAGATACACACAAAGATCTGCTTTGTGTGTCTGGTTTTATGTGGGTACTGGGGAATGGAACCCAGACCAGCTGGCTTTGTAAGCAAATGCCTTTACCCACTGAGCCATCTCTCACCCCTTATTTGTGTGTGTGTTAGTTTATAATTTTTGTTCGAATAGATATTACTTAAGAGAAGGAAAGATGACAGGCAGGACTCAACTATGTAGCCAAGGATGACCTTGAACTCTTGTCTTCCTGCTTCTACCTCCCAAATGCTGGAATTCCAGGTGTGCCCCACCATACCTGCTTTAGTGGGCCCCTACCAACTGCACTACAGCCCTAGCCCTGTTTTTGTTTCCTAAGACGGTCTCACATAGCTCAGGCTGGCCTTGAACTCACTATGTAGCCCAGGTGGGCCTTGAACTCCCGTCCTCTTGCCTCCACCTCCCGAGCGCTGGATGGCAGGCATGTAACAGCACACCCTGCTCTGCTCTGTCGCCGTTCTCAGGAATGTCTTTCCAGGCATCTTTTCTCCTTTTCCTGCCGGAGTGTCTGAGTGTTCCCACCGTGGATGTGGCAGATGCTTGGAAACATTCTTGATTACGGGTTTAAATCCGAGTAGAAAGAAGAAACACACCTCCCACGCGCCTCACCCTTTTCCAGCACAAACAGCCATCTCCTTAATGCTATGGGATCTAGGCATTTGTCTAGGCCGGGTTTTCTTTATAAAAGGAGTATGCCAAGGGGGTGGCATAGGTTGGTAATCCCAGCACTCAAAGCAGATCCAGGAGGGACAAAAGTTAGAGGCTAGCCTGGTCTACATAGTGAGACCCTGTCTCAAACAAGACAAAAACTTTGAGGCTTCGGATGTAGCTTAGTGGTTAGATTGTTTGCCTAGTGTGCACGAAGCTCTGGGTTCGACCCCTAGTACTGCATAAATTGGGCATGGTGGTGTATGCTTGTAATCCCAGCACTGGGGAGGTGGAGGATCAGGAGTTCAAGGTCAGCGTGGACTACATGAGACCCTGTCTCAAAAACAAAATATATTTAAAAAAAAAAAAGAGGGTGTAAGGCCAGGCGTGGTGGCACACGACTTTAGTCCCAGCACTCGGGAGGCAGAGGTAGGAGGATCGCCGTGAGTTCTGAGTTCAAGGCCACCCTGAGACTACATAATGAATTCCAAGAAAGCCTGGGCTAGAGTGAGACCCTACCTCAAAAAAAAAAAAAAAAAAAAAAGAGGGGCCTGGAAAGATGGCTCAGCGGTTAAGGCACTTGCCTCCAGTGCCTAAGGCCCCGGGTTCAATTCCCCAGTTCCCCAGGACCCACATAAGCCAGACCCACAGGGTGGTGGCCCTGGTGCGCTCTCTCTCTCTCTCTCTCTCTCTCTCTCTCTCTCTGTATCTGTCTGCTTGAAAATGAATAAAATATTTTTTAAAAAAGAGGGTGCATAGTGCATATTACTTTTAGTGTATTGTAGGTTAATTTAGAATTAAATTAGAAAATAATGTTTTAATGTATTACATGTTTTCAATTTTATGAACTATTATTCCATAGCATTATTTTTCACATTATTGGTAAAAATCTGTAAACATACAGAAAAATGGAAAGGGTCGCTTTTTTCTTTTTCTGTGTGTGTATGTGTCCACATGTGTGTGTGTGGGTTCATGTACAGATACCTGGGGAGTCATTACCCACTCTCCACCTTTTTTAATTTATTTTCTTTCTTTTGAAATCACTCTGTAGCCCAGGATGGCCTTGAACTCATGCTGATCTTCCTCCCTCAGCCTGTCAAGTCCTGGAATTATAAGCATATGCCACCATGCCTGGCTGTTTTTTTAAATTTTTTTCTTTATTAAGCAGAGAGATGAGAGAGAGAGAGAGAGAGATAGAGAGAGAGAGAGAGAGCACCAGGGCCACCACCTTGTGGGTCTGGCTTATGTGGGTCCTAGGGAATTGAACCCGGTGCCTTAGGCACCGGAGGCAAGTGCCTTAACCACTAAGCCATCTCTCCAGCCCAACCTGGCTGTTTTTTTGAGACCTAATCTCACTATCCTGCAGCTCACCACGTAGGCTAGACTTTGCTTGCCAGTGAGCACCCAGGGATCTTCCTACCTCCACCTCCCAGCACTGGGATGACGGGCACGGCCCACCACACCTGGAACTTTTACACAGTTTCTGAGGATTGAAGTCAGTGTTCATGCGTGCAAGGCATACACTTTACCGAGCTGTCTCCCCAGCCCCTATGTTCTTTTCCTTTCTTTTCCTTCCTTCCTTCCCTCTCTCCTCTTGTCTCTTTTTCTTTCTTTTCTGAGATAAGTTCCCATGTAGCTCAGATCGGCCTTGAATGCCTGATCCTCCTGCCTCAGTCTCCTGAGTACTCGAGTTACAGGTGTGGGCCACCTCACCTGTGGAAAAGGATTTTTTTTAGAAACACACATGTTTCTGTGTTAACTAAAGGAGTTCCTTTCCCTGCTCCCTATTGCAACCCCCAGATGTGGAGCTTCCCACAGAGAACATTGCTGGGTCTGGGAACATACACTTTTAGGACCAACACAGGCAGAAGAATCCATGGGAACTGAGCAGCCCCTTCTCTCCCACTCTGTGGCCGAGTCCTCCAGGTGCTGACCAAGTCTTGTCCCCTCTTGCTCTCAGCTGCCCAGAAACTCTGCCGCCTCCTGGGACTGGGGGTGACCGACTTCTCCCGTGCCCTGCTCACGCCCCGCATCAAAGTTGGCCGAGATTATGTACAGAAAGCCCAGACCAAAGAACAGGTAGGTGAGACAGGCGGCGGCAGGTGCAGGAGGAGCCCGTCAGGTGGGCAGTGGGTTTTTAAAAGGCTGACACACCAACTTTGACAGCTGCCCAGTAATCAGATTAAAGAGGCCTTGAGGTGGGGCTCAGTTGGTGTTAAAGAAATGGAGACTCAGAAGAGGCGAATAAGCCAGGGAGGCCACTGAGGCCTCTATGAAGGAGGAGGTTCAGGTGTCCAGGAAGGCTGCCTCTTTGAGGGGAGATCTGAATGTGCCAGTGCAAAGGCCCTGAGGCTGGAGTATGCTTGGTGAGTTAGGACCACTCAGGAGGCCACAGAGGCTAGAGAGCCAGCGTGGGTGAAGCCATGTTTAGAGATGTCAGCAGTGAACAGATCACGCAAGGTGTTCAAAGGGGCTGTGGGAGTCCAGGAAAGGACTTAGTTTCCTTTATCCTTTACATATAAAGATCCCCTTGTCTGCTGCAAGAATTAGTTCCGTCAGGGTTTGGTCTCACTGTGCGCCCCACCCAACAGGCTGACTTCGCACTGGAGGCTTTGGCCAAAGCCACCTATGAGCGTCTCTTCCGCTGGCTGGTCCTGCGGCTCAACCGTGCTTTGGATCGCAGCCCCCGCCAGGGTGCATCCTTCCTGGGCATCCTGGACATCGCAGGCTTCGAGATCTTCCAGGTGTGTGCTGGGGCCACCGACACCCTCGCCCAGCCTGTCCCCATATCCGAGGTCCCGCTTACACCTCTGTCCCTGCAGCTGAACTCCTTCGAGCAGCTATGCATCAACTACACCAACGAGAAGCTGCAGCAGCTCTTCAACCACACCATGTTCGTGCTGGAGCAGGAAGAGTACCAGCGCGAGGGCATCCCCTGGACCTTCCTAGATTTCGGGCTGGACCTGCAGCCCTGCATCGACCTCATCGAGCGCCCGGTGAGCCCAGGGATTGCCCAGGCCAGGCAACACCCACCGCCAAGATCTACTCACCTCTCAGCTAGGCCTCTGCTTTTGGCCATGCCGTCTTCCCCCGAAACCTCCTCCTCAGCCATGTCCACCTCCTCATCCACTCTCACTGCCCAAACCTACTAGTGTGCAGCTACACCCACCACCAACACCCGCCCACCTTCTAAGCCTGCCCCTTCTCAGCCGTGCCCACTGCTTGGACCCACCTCTGCTTGGCCACACCCCGTTCAGCCCCACCCACTGCCTGGACCCACCTCTGCTTGACCACACCCCCATTCAGCTCCGCCCACTGCTTAGACCCACCTCTGCTTGGCCACACCCCGTTCAGCCCCACCCCTGCCTGGACCCACCTCTGCATACCCCCCATTCAGCCCCGCCCACTGCCTGGACCCACCTCTGCTTGGCCACACCCACGTTCAGCCCCACCCACTGCCCATGCCTAGCTCTGACCACCAACAGGCCTCTGATCAGCCACTGCTCAAACAACCCCTCCTCAGCTGTACTGATTCCCTGGATCCATCCCTGCTCAGTCCCAACCCATCTGTCCCCCTACCTGTCCATATGTCCACTGCCTAGACCTGCCCAGTCCACTTACACCTTGTCTTCTGCCTGGGCCCTCTCCTGGACCCAGTCCAACCATAGCATAACCCCGCCCACCCCACTTACATGATGTTCTGTCCACCCAGTGCTCTGCCTACCCATCCAGTTCATTCCCAGCCTCCCTCAATGGCCCCATCCTGCCCTGCCTGCCCCATGAACCTACAAGAATGTGCCTCTTCCCTGCTGGACGTAGTGCCCTCTACTGACCCCCAAACAAGTGTCCAATCTGTGTCCATCTCTCTGACCAGCAGGATCAGATGTGTCCATAGGCACTTAGCCAATGTATGGCTGTGATTATAACCACGGGCCTCACATTTGGTTTATGTCCAAGTTGTACTTTTGTTTTTTGTGGTGCTGGCATGTAACACAGAGCTTTACCTCTGTTCTACCATTGAACCATGTCCCCAGTGCCAAATGTTACTTGAAAAAATTAATTTATCTTTATTTTATTTTATTTTTGAGACAAGGTCACATGAAGCCCAGGCTGGTCTTGAACTTCTTACCCTTTGCTTCCACCTCCAAAGTGCTGGGGTTATAGATACCTACCACCACACCTATCTAATATTATGCCTTTTTAAAAATTTTTTTTTAATTTGCATATTACTTGAAAGAGAGGAAAAAGAGAGAGAATAGGTATGCCAGGGTATCTAGCCACTGCAAACAAATTCCAGACTCATGTGCCACCTTGTGCATCTGGCTTTACATGGGTACTGGGGAGTCAAACTTGGGTTCTTAGGCTTTGTAGGCAAGTGCCTTAACCACTGAGCAATCTCCAGCCCAGCAGTGTCAGTGTTGAGGATCTGACTTCCCCTCTCCCTCCTGTCAATGGTCAGGCCAACCCTCCTGGACTCCTGGCCTTGCTGGACGAAGAGTGCTGGTTCCCAAAGGCCACAGACAAGTCCTTTGTGGAGAAGGTAGCCCAGGAGCAGGGTGGACACCCCAAGTTCCAGCGCCCCAGACACCTGCGGGATCAGGCTGACTTCAGTGTCCTGCACTATGCGGGCAAGGTAAGGATGGTGACGGGCTGTGGGCGTGTGGGTGGAAGTGAGGCATTGAGGGAGTGGATCTCCACTTGGCCGCAAATTTGGGGGCAGAGCATAAACAGGGACCACCTGATAGAGAATCAGTCACACTTGGGGCAGGAACAAGAAGAGCCCAAGAACAGGGACTCTGACCAAGTCTCCTCTAGGAGGAAGCCAGCCTATGAAAGCCCACCCTGAGAATCCCAAGCAACAGGGACCCCCAATGGTAAAGAGTCTGTGGTGGGAATTAAATGTGTGTTTTGGGAACTGTGAGTAGGCTGGAATGGAATGAACTGGAAGGAAGTGGTGATGGCCAAAGTCATTGGGTAGGGAGGGACCAGGAGGGGACAGTGCAAGTGAGGTGCAGTTTGGGGTGTGGCCACATGGTGGTGTCAGTGCACTGTTCCATGGTGAGCAGAGACTCCCTACCCCCCTAGAATCAAACCTCCTCTTTTCCTTCAGGTGGACTACAAAGCCAATGAGTGGCTGATGAAGAACATGGACCCCTTAAATGACAACGTGGCAGCCTTGCTTCACCAGAGCACAGATCGGCTCACAGCTGAGATCTGGAAAGATGGTGAGGATGGCCTTCCTGGGGTCTGTCCCCTGAGGCCTGTATGTCCCTTCTCTCGACCTTCTTGGTGTGATCATGGTTTCAGACTCTGAGCCCAGAGTAGATAGTCTCACAAACAGCATTGCCAGTTAGATAATGAAGGAGGGAAGAAAGGGAAGGAGGAAGGTGAGAAAGGAGGGAGGGAGTCCCTGTTCTGTGTCCCTGTCCTGAAGGGAAGCTTGCAGAATGGTCTTAAAAACTGGCAAAAACAGTATCTTGGTTTTTCTTGATTCTGAGTCTTCTGGCATTTGTCAGTTCGCCTTAATCTCTTATCAAGTGTAGCTATAGAAGTAGTAGCCCATGCAACAAGAGAAGGAAACAAAATACACAACACGCTTATTAAATAATGGTTCATTCTCAAAATGAACTTTGAGAGAAAAAGGGCATGGAACACCCTTGTGAGCTGAAGCCAGGGAGAGAAACCTGATTTTTAAATCTGACAATGTTAAGAGCAGAGTGCTGAAAAGCAACATTTGGTGTTCAACGAGAGTATCGTCTCTGAAAGTCCGGCTCCACTCTCTTTCAAATCAAGCCTAGTTTACGGACACATGACTCTCTCGTTTATCTCACGCCCTGTATCCAGTGTGGAGCTGGTCTAGTGTCACTTCCTTTACAGTTCTAAGCAAAGCCATTCACAAGGCCATCAAAGATTCTAAGTCCTCTGAGCCACAGGCAAAGGGTGGGGCACAAGAAAGAGCTGGCGATGTGGCCATTTTGCATCCATCTCTATGATGGCTGCCTTGATTCTCGCATCCTAGCAGCCAGGAACTGGGAACCCTGAATCCTAGCAGCTAGGAACTGGGTATTCTGAATCCTAGCAGCGAGGAACTGGGCACCCTGCATCCTAGCAGCCAGGAACTGGGCACCCTGCATCCTAGCTGCCCAGGGGAAAAGGCAAATGCCAGTCAGAGCTAACAAGTGCAGTGGGAAAATTAAGGGAGTCTCTTTGGCATCTGGCAAAGCCCATGCAGACTTGATCTCCAGCCTCTTCAAGGATGCTGATTCCCTCGGTGGGTTGATACCAAGGCAAACAGGACTTGAAGAGGTCCTAGGCAGCATTCAGGTTCCTGCCTGGTTGCTCTGTGCCAACTAAAACTCTTTCCTTTCTCTTTTGTCACCTCCTCACCCTTCTCTGTCCCTGCATCTCTCTCCCTGACATCTCCCCCACCTCTCATCTGCCCTCCCTCCCTAGAACACGGGGGCCTCCAACAGTTCTCTTTCCTTGGCTCCTTCCCGATGCCTTCACCCCCTGGATCTGCTGAGAGGCACAAGTCTACCACCTCACCGCCAGGGGGTGGGTGTCTCTGCTCCATGGGTGAGGCCTGCCAGACATGGTGCAGGGGACTGGGGTGGGAATGTCTGTTCTTGCTCTCCTCTGTAACAGACACCCCACATCTCAAACAACTCGAGCGGGATAGATGTGTTCACTCCCCAACTGTGTAAACCAGAAAAGAAGCACACAGAGATTCAATGACTCGTTTGAGGTCACACAGCCAGCACGGGCAGAGCTGGGGCTTGAGCCGGAAGCCTAGCTCTTAGGGTTCTAGGAATGTCATCCACCATGACTGTTGGTTGGGAAGTCACTGCCAGCGTGTGTGTGGGGTGGGGAGTCCAGCAGTGCTGGGATTGGTGAGGACAGATCCTGGGTTAATGGTTTCTGAGTGACATGACTTCAAGCTTGCCTTTCTGAGCCTCTGCCTGTCTCTTCAACAAGGCTGTGACACCCCTTCCCATTAGGTTGTGTGCCACACCAGGCCCTGTGAATATCGAGACCCTTAATTAACCTTAATCAACCAAGCTCTTTAAATCTGCATGCCTGTAATCCCAGAACTCAAAAAGACTGAGGCAGGAGAATGATCATGTATTGGAGGCCAGCCACTATTCCAAAACCTTCCCAAAAGGCTGATACTGACTACCCTCCCTCCATGGCCACATCTCTTTTCCTCACAGTGGAGGGTATCGTGGGGCTGGAGCAGGTGAGCAGCCTTGGAGAGGGCCCACCTGGTGGCCGCCCACGCCGTGGAATGTTCCGGACCGTTGGGCAGCTCTACAAGGAATCTTTGAGTCGCCTCATGGCCACCTTGAGCAATACCAATCCAAGTTTCGTTCGTTGTATCGTCCCCAATCACGAGAAGAGGGTGAGTGTGCCAGTCCTGGGGGAGGGGCAGATCTGATTCCAGGAACACCCCCCCCATGTGCTGCTCTATGACTGCGGGCAAGCTCCTGCCATAACCCTTGTTGAGAAAAATAGACTGTTAAATTACCTACTGTGTGTCAGGGACAGGACTTGCGGATACAGTTGTGGAAAGATAGAAAAAGCAAACAGGAAACTTCTGTGAGGCCACCTGAGACTACATAGTGAATTCCAGGTCAGCCTGGGCTAGAGTAAGACCTTACCTCCAAATACAAAAGCAAAAACAAAATAAACAAAGCCACAGTGAGGGCAGATGGCATTGCTCAGAGGTAGAGCTCCTGCCTACAATCCACAGTGAGGGCTGGGAACATGGCTCAGAGGTAGAGCTCCTGCCTAGACTCCACAGTGAGGGGATGGAGGCGTGGCCAGCATGCATGAGGCCCTGGGTTCAATCCCAATTACTAAATAAGAAATTTCAAGCTGAAACGTAGGCATCGGGTAGGCTTGGGTCTCTTGACTTGCATAGCATCCTGAGCATGGTGCTCTCATGCCGCTGCCACTGACCCTCTGTCCACCCCTCTCCGCAGGCCGGGAAGCTGGAACCGAGGCTGGTGTTGGACCAGCTCCGCTGTAATGGGGTCCTGGAGGGCATCCGCATCTGCCGTCAGGGATTCCCCAACCGCATCCTCTTCCAGGAGTTCCGGCAGAGGTAAGCCCACAAGCAAGGGGCTGCAGTGGCGCAGGACAGGAGTTTTGTGTTCTCAATGCCGCCTTTGAGTTGAGGGTCTTTGGGCTAGGTAGACACTTTACTCACCCCCTGAGGTATGGAACAGCAGTACCCTGTACTGTGTTCCCAGAAGACCAGGAAAGAATCCATTTAGTACCCAGGGCGCCCAGGGCACCTAGCTGCCACTCTTCAGGACAGGGAGTCTCCAAACTATGAATTTGGGGTCACTTCAGTATGTCACCATCTCCATTTTTTAAACAAAAATTATGGAGGTGAACACAGTGGCTCATGCCTTTAATCCCAGCACTTGGGAGGAAGTAAGAGGATTACCATGAGTTCAAAGCCTGTCTGGGCTGCAGAGTAAGTTCCAGATTAGCCCGGACTAGAGACCCTGACTAAAAAAAAAAA
>PVHP010048004.1:0-12666 GCA_004024765.1 Zapus hudsonius | reverse complement strand
CACACACACACACACGTAAGCACACACTGCCTCTCTGAAAGCTACCTATCTGCCTAGCCCTCCAAGTCTCTCCACCAAGCCTGCCCTGGACAATTCCAGACCATCCCCAGGCAGGATTGACTGCTAGGTCCATGTCTACTGGGCCCTTCGTGGGTCTTTCCTTTGCCATCCCAGTGCTGGGATCCAAGGTCATCTTGGAAAAGCCATGCTAGAAGCCAAAGGGAAGCCTGCAGTCCTGCTGCCCTTCTGGTGGGTGGTGGGTGTGAAACCACCTAGGCAGTAGGTTTTGTTTGGCCCTTAAGAAACTATGGAGGTCTGTGGCTCTGCTCTCATGAACACAGGTGCCCCAGGCGATCTACACACAAAAAGGCCTCAGACTCCTCTGTCCTGCATCAGTTGTTGAAAGCCAAGATCAATTTGCTTCAGAAAATTAGGTAGATCAATATGAATAGTGCTG
The DNA here is from genome assembly GCA_004024765.1 of Zapus hudsonius. Taxonomy (NCBI): domain Eukaryota; kingdom Metazoa; phylum Chordata; class Mammalia; order Rodentia; family Dipodidae; genus Zapus; species Zapus hudsonius. The sequence goes on along the minus strand of PVHP010048004.1, from coordinate 12,209 downwards.
TCTCCCCAGGAGCGTGTGCTCCGTGCATGCTGGTGCGCACCCTCCCTGCCTCAGCTCTTCCTCCTCCTCCACACCCCTGCCTACCCCATGCGGTCATTCCAGAAGGGGGCAGATGGAGCCCTAAACTTGAAGAAAGTGAGTGTGTGCTCACTGGGTGAGGAGACATTGGGCTCAGAGTCCTACCCCTGTGGACCCCCAGTTTCCCTCCTTCCACTTCCTTCCCAGGCTTCAGCAGATTTATTCTCTCTCTCTCTCTCTCTCTCTCTCTCTCTCTCTCTCTCTCTCTCTCTCCCCTTCCTGTCCTCTCTCTCTTGCTTTATTTCTCTGCCAGGTCTCACTATGTAGCCTAGGCTGGCCTGGAAGTCTCAGTCCTCCTACCTCAGCTTCTGGGTGCTGGAATTACAGGTGTGCACCACTCCATCTGGCTTACTTCAGCTGATCACCGACACTCAAGCCAACCTCTCCACTAGCCTTGGGGTGGGCGAGTCTCTGCAGAACAAAAACATGGACAGCCAGCAGCAGACCACTGCACTGGAGACATGGCATCCAACAGCCAGTCGTAAATCATGTCTCCATCCTTAACAAGGCGTGTGACCTTGGATGTGGGTGATTAACCCACCAAATGCCCATGTCTTCATCCACTCATTGCCCCCAATGAACTCTATCTGGGTGACTCCCTGACGCAGAGTAAGCACATAATAGGAGTCACAGCCCACAAACGCACAGACACTTATAATGGGTCAATGCTAGTTTAAACACTTATTAACCATTCAATCCATGCAACAGTCCCATAATTCCTTACTATTTCTATCAATCTTGCTTTAGAAATGAGGAAACAGGGGGCTGGAGAGATGGCTCAGCAGTTAAGGCGCTTGCCTAAAAAGCCTAGCAACCCGGATTCGATTCCCCAGTACCCACATAAAGCCAAATGCACAAAGTGGTGCATGCATCTGGAGTTCATTTGCAGTAGCAAGAGGCCCTGGTGCTCCCATACTCTCTCTCTCTCTCTCTCTCTCTCTCTCTCTCTCTCTCTCTCTCTCTCTCTCTGTATCTCTATGCTTACAAATAAATAAAATACTTAAAGAAGAAATGAGGGAACAGGGACTCTGAGAAGTCAACAATGCACCCAAGTTCACTCAGCTTATAAGTGCTCGGCCAGGTTTTGAACTCAAGAAGTCCACTCTTAACCTCTGGATTTCACGGCACCGTCATTTTTGGGTTTGTGCTATGTGGGTTGGGTGCATGTCCTGAGAGATCTGGGCCAACTGTTGCTGTGAAGCATCCTCCCCTTCCTCCTGTCGACCTCCAAGGTGAGGAGGGAAGCCTTGGGCCCTCCCTCAGGGCTGGTGTTGGCAGAAGCCCCCCAACACCAAGAATGATTTAACCACACCAGGCCTGTCGTTCCCGCTGTGCTCAGCAGCTTCATTCAGAAACGATGAGCGAGTGAGATTTAAAAGCCAAGAGAATGGACTATTATTCTTATCAGTGCTAATAAAGGTGAAAGCATTTTATTTCCTAGTGCGAGCATGGCTCAGAGGACAAAATGCCTCACTGCCGCCTCCCCAGGAACTCCCATCCTCCTCCTGTCTTCCAGCATCTTCGGAGGCCTTCAGCTCCTGTGTCCCTGAGAGCCTCTCCCAAATCTAGAAGGGAGTTCCCAGGCTAGAAGGGCAGAGAGCAGGTGGGTGCTGTGCGTGCCCCCATCGAGGATTGTTCAACAAACACCTGTAAGGTGCTCACCCTATCTGGGCACCAGGCACACTGTTAGCCAAGCGAGGCCTTTGCCTGCACCGCCCTCATTGAGCTGAGAAGAAGGCTATAGCAATAGCCTGGTAAATATTGCATACCACTGGAGTTAACAACCCATACATCAGAGTACAATAATGAAGGGCAGGGGTAAAGATAGCCTGCAGGGAGGGAAGAGGTATGTATTCCTCAGCAACAGGCAGGAAGCTGGCATGGTCTCATCTGCAGTAAACATGTGAGCTGGGTCCACAGGACCCATTTGGAGTCAGGGGAGGGAGCAGTTCTGGAACCCCACAGTGCAGCTGGGGAGATGGCTCAGTCAGGAAAGTGCTTGTTGTGCTGGTGTGAAGACCTGAGTCGCCAGCACCCATGTGAAAGTTGGGCAGTGGCATCTGCCTGGGATCCCAACACTGGGGTGCAGAGAAGGGAGGATCGGGAAGACTTACTGGCTGTCTCTGGGTTCAGAGAAAATGAGGTGAGGAGTGATTGAGAAAAACAACTGATGGTGAACTCTGGCCTCCATATGTCTGTACACATGTGTGTGTGCACACATACCTGTAAACACATGCATGTGCACACATACCTGTACACGTGTGTGCACATACCTGTACACATGTGTGTGCTCACATACCTGTACACACAAGTGCACCCAGACAACATAAACACACAAAAAAGTTTTTAAAAATTAAAAATCAGAGCAAGTTGCAGCAAAGGAGACCAGACCACAGCTCTCTCGCTGCCCACTAAGAGCATGCTCAGATGGCACCCTTCAGTAACAACACACTTGGGCCAGGAGGACCGGGCTGAGTACTAGGCTATCCAGGGTCCCCTGCCACAAGGACTGATCCAGACAGCTCATGGAGGAGGATATCCAGCTGATTGGAGATGGGGAGGGGGGGGCATTGGGGAACTGGGGATAACAACTCATTGTTTGCCCACTGAATAATGTAACTCATTATGGACAATAAATATATATTTAAGACTTTTAAAAAAAAAAGAGCATGCTCAGAAATCAGCACCCAACCTGATTCTCTTTTTACCCTCAGCTCTTTGCTGACCACACCCACTAGTCACGCCCACCGGGGAGGCAGAGAGCCTGGTGGTGGCCCTAGGCATTTGGCTCGCCTCTGGGACACTTTCCAGAGTGGGAAGTAGTGGCCTCCTGGAGGACCACAGAACAGCTCCGGCTGCTCTAGTCCATTTGCAATGCCAGGGAGAACCCCTGAGGAGGGGACCTTTGTGCAGAAGCCCAAGATGTCCTTTCCCATCTCCAGCTGACACTCTGTCCCCTCATGCTGCTTTACCCTCCCCTGGGCATTGTGACTAGCTATACAGCCATCCTTGCAGGCCTGAAGGAAGAAAGAACTAGAATGATCTTCCACTAGGTCCAGCTATGGTAGGGATGGAACACATATGGGATCTGGATTTGTAGGTATGGTGGACGCCAACCCTGACCAGCTCCCCACCAGCGGATCTCCTAAGCCACCTCTGTTAATTTCCAGGCAAGGGGGAGAAGTTACCGGGAGAATGAACAGAAGATGCCCATGCCTTCCCCCACTGAGCAGCCATTGAGAGTGAGGGTCCTCCATCCAGGTGGTACAGTGGCTCCCAAAGGAGAGGTTTGCACTTGTCCCCTGTTCCATTAGGGGGCTCCACACTGGCCACCTACGTCCCTCAGGATGTCCCCTGCCCTGTGTCACCCATTCTCCATGTGAATACAGAAATCTCCGTCATGTTTGGCACCTCCCAAAGCGATGGCATTTCAGTGAGGCATTTATTAATAGCAAACATTTTTTTTTGCTGGGACACAAACTTTGGGGATGCAGCCAGCGTTGCTGGGACATGCCTTCAGCCACCTGCAGTCTCTTCTTTGCCAGAGTCTAGTCGCACTTCCCAGAGGGTGTTGTGCCCTGTGGGCCTCTGGACCTTTGTGTGGGTGTCCTTCTTTGGTAATCTCTTCCTTATCCACCACCTCCCAGACTTCTCATCAACTTTCCACGCCCAATTTATAATCACCTTCCATGGAAAAAAACCCCCACAGATCCTGCCCTCCCTCCCCACCCCTTGGATTCCAGGGAAACCTTTGCTAAGCCTACGGTGGCCTGTGTCATCTGGAATGTGGGTGGAAAGTTTCTCTCCAGCTCCTCCTCTGCAGGTGGACTGCAGTCACCCAATGCGGAAGCTCTAGTGAAGCCAGGAGCTGTGTGTTTGATCTCTGGGGCTTTAACAGTGGGCGCCCTGCCATTTTCGTAAGCTTCGTAAATGTCTACATCAGCTGTGATGCTTTATTTTGTCCATTTGATGGGACTTAGAATCACCATGGAAACAAAACTCTGGCATGTGAGGGAGGTTTGAGATTAGGTCAATTGAGATGGAAATAACCACCCTAACTGTGGGCAACTCTACCTCATGTGCTGGGGTTCCAGACTGAATGCGAATGAGAAAGCTAGTTGAGTATCCACATTCGTCTCTCTCTCTCTGCTTCCTGACTGTGGATCGATGTGACCGACCAGCTGCTTCACACTCCTGCCACCATGTCTTCCCGGCCATGATGGATGGGAACCTGAAACTGTGGGCCAAAATAAACCCTTCCTTCCTTAATTTGTTTTTTTTTTAATTTAATGTATTTATTTGCAAACAGAGAGAAGAGAGAATGGATACACCAGGGCCTCCAAGTGCTGCAAACGAACTCCAGATACATGTGCCCCTTTGTGCATCTGGCTTTATGTGTGTACTGGGGAATCGAACCAGGGTCCTCTGGCTTTGCAGGCAAGTGCCTTAACCACTGGGCAATCTCTCCAGTCCCTTAAGTTCTTTTTGCCAAGGATGTTGTCGCAGCCATGAGAAAGTAAACTAATACATCAACACATCGCTCAACTCCTTCCATATGGTGAGGTAGGAGGAAGGTTGGAACATGGTGGAGGGAAGTTGTTTTCAACCGTTGACTGTGAAACTCAATGTTGTTTTCTGAAGCTAGATTCCATCTACTCATTCTGACCCCTGGGAAATAGGATTGGGAACAATGCTTTCAGGAGGTGATTTTCCCACAGGGCTGCCTTGGAGTAGAAACAAACCACCCTGAACAAGAGTAGAAGTCCATGCCAGTTAACTTGGCAGAATTGTTCTCCTAACTTTGGACATGGGTTATGTGTGGTAGGGTTGGCTGCTCCTTCTTCTGTGACAGGCCACCTCCAGATAGTTTAAGAGGACACCATGTCCCAATGTCCATGCTCTTGTGTAAGCTCCTCGGGTGTATAGGATAGCCTGGTGATGTATGCTGATCAAAGGAACATGGCAAAGTTAACAAGAAGTCATTTCTGAGACTCATTGAAAAGACTTCATCTTCTGTCTTGCAGTGGCCTTTCTTCGTGTAGTGGATTGATTTATAAGCTGAAGGAAGTTCTGGCCAACAGCCCCCAGGAACTGAAGCCCTCAACCCAACAAGTGGCAAGGACCCTAATTTTGCCAACAGCCAGAGATCTGAATCCTCCATCAAGCCTTCCCGATGAGACCCAAGACCTGGCTGGTGTCCTGACCTCACTTGTGAAAGGTCCCAAGCAAGGGCTAAGCCACACCCAGGTGCCGGATCACAGATGATGGGAGATGACAGGTACATTTCTCTAGCTGGAAGGTTTGAAAGTGAGGTGTTAAACAACCACAGGTAACTCACTGTATTAGTTCCTTTTCTCATTGCTGTAAAAAGTACCTGAGAAAAAGCAACTAAAGAGAGGAAGAGAGATGGCTTAGTGGTTAAAGGTGCTTATTTGCAAAACCTGTAGCCTGGGTTCAATTCCCCCAGTACCCAGACAAAGCCAAATGCACAGAGTGGCATGTGCTACATTAGTTCATTTGCAAGCCTCGGGAGGCCCTGGTATGCCCATTCTCTCTCTCTCTCTCTCTCTCTCTCTCTCTCTCAAATAAATAAATAAATAGCTTTTAAAAAGAGGGGAAGGGCTTATTTTATCTTACAGTTTCCAGGGACACAGTCCATCACGGCAGAGAAAGCATGGTGGCAGGAGTTTGACGTGGCTCATCACATTGCATCCAGGCAGGAAGGAGACAGAGATGTGTGCTGCTGCTCGTCGGGCCTTCTTTTCCTGCAGCCCAGGACCCACCCATGGAATGGGCACCAGGTCTTTGCACTCAATTAACCTAATCTAGAAAAATCTTTCACAGACATGCTCAGAGATTTGTTTCCATGGTAGGAAACAAATTGACCACTGTGATTATCCATTGCAGGGATGGACTCTCCCAATCTCAGAGCGCACCTACTCACCTCTCAGCAGCTGAATAAGTAAGCCACAGACCCTGGAGCCACAGGCCTGGGTTCAAATCCCAGAGCCTCTGCTTGACACCTTGGATAAATGACTTACATATCAGCTCTCTTACCAGAGGCGTAAGAACATTGTCTGTGGCCTGTTATCATTGTAAGGATTAGATCAGGTCATCTATGCACAATGCTTGGAGCAGAGACAATGTTTGCAACAGTCATTATGATCCATTACCCCTTATAAATATCGATGGCATTTACTCTGCTAAACCATCATGACTTAAGTTCTCACCTACATTAGCAAGTACTATCCATCACAATGCCACCCACATAACACAGTCCTCCCACAGACCAGTAGAAGGAGAGCCCAGAGGCAGAAGGTAGCCTTCTGTACTCACTCACTAAAGCCTGGAAGGTCATGGCCGGATCCCACACCCTGAAAGTCTTCCTCTCTGCCCCATGTCCTGAGCACACTAAGAAACTGAAGGTCTCGTCATTGCATTACTCACAAACCCATTTGCAAATAGTCAAGATCCATTTCCCCTGATTGTTAAGGGGGAATCGATACCAGATCATTACAATTAAATCCCATCATGGACAGCTAGAACATTAAACAGCCCTCGGCAGGATACTCCTACGCCACCAGAAGTCATTGCTGGGCTACCTTGAAGGCTGCCAGCAGAGAAGGTTTGCTCTGAGCTACAAAAGCCTGCCATGTCTGAGAAGGAGGGAGGTCTTTGTGGGGTAACTCCTGGGCTAGGACAGGCTCAGTTGCTAGTTTGTTACTTAGAATGGGCCCTCCCTGTCATTGTCATATAGTGAGTGCATATATCAATAGCCTGTAGCTCCCGCCATGAGACTGGGCCCACCCCCACTCCATCATGGGTTGGGGAGGGCTCACAAGGCCCCATCTCGTCCTGAGAAGCTTGTGATAGTTGATGACCGCCTGAACAGGGGGAGTCATTTTCTTCAGTGATGTAGCCCCTGGTAAGTTACTCCAGTTAATAACCCTCCATTCCAGCTCATTAAGGCAATCCTGATTAAACTCAATGGTGGGGGGAGGGGAGACAAGGCAGGAAGCAGGAGACTATTTGGGAAGAAGAGGTTCAGCAGAAGCGGAGGGGGGTGAATGTGATCGAAATACATTATATACATAGTCCGTCTGCAAGCCATGCATGGGGCCTGAGCTCCCCCATGACAGAAAGGAGGGAAGAAAACGTTCCTTCGGCCATAGTTTCTGCTCTTTTATGTCCTGGGCCATAGAGAGGCTGTCTTTGGCCTCCCTTGATAGAGTTTGACCCACATTTTCTGTTTTAAATTGCTTGTGGGCAACCAGACGCCTTTGAGGATAGCTATCACCAGTGTCCCCTTCAGGGCCTCCCCTGGGACAGGAGCCTCTGAGCCTTTGTTCTCTCCTTCCCTCAAGGCGATGGCTCAGAGAAGGCAGGAAATGAAGGAAGCTGCAGGTGCCGGATGCCTGAATCAGGCGAGGTGATGGTGTGTGTGTGTGTGTGTGTGTGTGTGTGTGTGTGTGTGTGTGCGCGCGCGCGTGTTATGGTTAGTGAGCATCTGAGGTATCCTCAGGAAGGCAGGATCAAATAATTGCTGTCAAAGCTATGCTTCTGATTAGCTTTCTAGTCCCAAAGCTAATTGTCCAATTTAATAGGCATCTGCTATTTTTCATAAATGTGTTTGAACTTCACAAGCCAAGTGATTTTTTTTTCTTTTTTTTTTATGCAGAAAGTCAAAAACTCAGGAAATAATACATTGCATATCCCATCTGGTCTTTCTCAATCCATCAGGCTAAACAAATGTCAGACATACGAACCTACCAGTAAGCCTTCTTCTGCTGGTTCTGGTTCTAGGGGCAATGTTCTTCCCTGTGCGGTGTGTTGGACCTGATGTGAGTTGGGACAGCATGGTGTAAATAACTACAGACTTTCTTTGCCTCAAACCAGGAACATGTGAGGACAGCCAGTGTGTAGCCCCAGGAGCCCTCCTCACACCTGCATAGGAGAGAATCCGATTTGCAAAGTGTGCATGGTCCCCGGGAGGCCATGTTCTGGGTGACAAGGCTCTTGGTAGGTTACATGCCATGTTCAGTGGGAAATGGGATTATACACGTTTGCTGGGTATTACCTCTGGCTTCCCACCGTCTTCACACTGTGCATCTGCAGCCACACAGCCGTGTGAGGAGATATCCAACTCCGGCATCTACTCACCCCAAACCAAACGAATGATTTCACTCAAGTCTAGCTTGGTGAACCAATGAGTTTAATTGTCATATTTACAGGAAGATGGCTGAGGGGCATGGGCATGGTAGGAAGGCTGCACACCTGAAGAAAATGCCCTCCTTCCCCCAGAAGCAGGGCTTCATGAGCCTTTCCCAGCAACCACTGTCCCCTATATATCCTTGGGAGCAGCCAGGCCTCCTGGGCCCCTTCCACCCACACCCATTAACCACATAGAGCCTGGCGAGGGTATCTAGGGCCTGCCTCTTGAGCTCTCCCTCCCCTCCACAAGGGAATGTTCATGGGTCCAGTCTTGCAAGTAATCACAGCTTCTGTGATTTCAAGACAGTAACAGCCAGGTCAGGCCCAGAGGACAGAGTTCCTCAACAACACCTTTCTCTCTATGGCTCACACTACTAAACTATACCAAGTACAAAACCGAGAGGAGAGGAGTGTGGGTTAGCATAGCACCCAGTAGCGTCTACTGCCCAGACATTAACAGTCTCTGTCTACTTTTTGCCTTCTTTCTTGGGCTTCTGCCCCTTCCTCATTATTGTCCTAGCTCTGGAATCTAGGCTGATGGGACAGCCACCACCAGGAACTTGGTTGGTCACTATGCAGAAGGAAAAGGGCACCATGGTGGAACTCAAATCAGCAATTAAATGTTAATTAATCAAAAGTGATCACATGCTCCTATCCAACCATCAGGGGCCAGTCAATACAATTCTACCATATGCGTGAGCTACGGAAAAGCGTATGGGACAAAGCTTAGAGAAGTGTCTCTCCTAAGAGACTAGTGAAAACAGCAAGTAGATTTGATTCTATGAGGGAAGAAATGTTCAAACTTCTAGAGACTTCTTAGAAGGGAAAGAATCACCAGAGGACGTAGAAGAGGCATTTGGTAAAGGTGGTTCCAGAAATAGTTGGAAGAAGAATGTTTTTCAGATCTTTTCCAAATGAATGCAATTAGCTTTCATCACTGTGGGTGGTTTGAATATTTGAATATGAATTGTCCCCCTCCCCCATCATCTTATGTGTTTGTGATTAAGCCTCATACTTAATCAATCCCCAGCTGGTAGAGCCTTTGGGGAGGTGGAGCCTTACTGGAGGAGGTGTGTCACTAGGGGAAGGCATTGGAACATTATAATTCAGCCCTGTTTACCAATGTGAACAAGCCCACTCTCTCTACTTGCTGCCTGCTGCTGTGGAGATATGACACCCCAGCTGTGTCTCCTCTGCAATGCTGTCCCTGCCATGATGAAACTTCTCCTCAAAACTCAAAGCCAGACATAAACCCTTTCCTTCCATAAGTTGCTTCTAGTTTGCTTCTGTTTTGTCTCCGCAATAACAAGGTAACTGCTACAATAACTCACCTGGTTTTTCCATATATGATTAGAATGTTTGTGTCCCTTCCCAAATCCATGTTGAACAGTAATCTCCAACATGACAATACAAAGAGATGGAGACATTAGGAGGTGATTAGGCCCCAAGGATTATGACCTCATGAATGGGACTTACAAAAGTCCCCTTCTGGTCTTTCTATTCAGGGCACAGTGGTCCCCCAGGAAGGCCCAGCAATACATCATCATCATCTTGGACGCAAACTCTGGCCCCCACTAGACGCCAAACTTGGTGGAGCCTTGATCTTGAACTTCGCAGCCTCAAGAACCAGGAGCAATAAATCCCTCTTGTTGACATTCATCCAGTCTAAGAGGCTTCGCTATGGCTAAGCTAATGCATCAAGATGGAGGTGGGAGGGGCCAACATAGGCAACAGGATTGGTATGATCTCATCCGGGGTCCCTAATTCCTAACCTAGATGTCTTATGTGTTTGAATGCTTCACCTCCCCAGTTGCTAAGGCTGTTTGGGAAGGTTGTGGTGCCTTTGGGAGGTGGAACCATGCTGGATGAAGTGTATCACTGGGGGTGGGCCTTGATTTTTTTATAGTCTAGCCCTATTCGGCATTTATCCTCTCTACTTCCTCCCTGCTGATTTGAAGGTGTAACACTGGCTGTCTGATCCTGCCATGCTTTCCCCTCACCATGATAAAATGTTCCCCTTGAAGCTATGCCAATCCACCCTTTCCCTCCGTAAAGTGCTTCTGGTCAGGTTTTATTGTTCCACCAATGAGAAAATAATTGATATAATGTCTCCATTTCACCCTCCCTGATGGAAGTGGCCAGGGAGTCATCATTCATATACAATTGGAACTTCAAGAAAGGGGCCAATCATGGCTCTCACTTAATGAAGCAGCTGTTATAGACAGTCTGGGTTCTTGACCAATGTGATCTCGTGGTATTTCCATGTAACTCTAAGAAGCAGCTGTCGTCACTGTATGTGAGGAATCAGAAACTGAAATTTGGGCCAACACATTGTGATGATCCACATGGTGTTCAGAAGCCACTCCATTCCCCCTTCCTACCTTCCTGCTAGAAAATAGATGTTGTCACTATTCCTGCTGTCCAAGACCAGGGCCAGGAGGGAAAGTAATAACCAGTCCTTCCACCATTGCCAGGAAACCCCAAAGCCACCTGGGCTATGGCTTGGGGTCCTAAGAGCTTAAGAACAGAGCAGTACAGACCAGAATCCCCTCCCTTGGAGACCTTGAAGGACTAGAGATCTTCTTTATCCCCCACTCCACATCACCTCCGTGACATCGCTCATATAGCCTGTGCCCAGAAACACCTTTTCTCCAAAAAACTTACAAAGGGGACCAACTTGCTTTGTCCTTCTGATTTCCAGAGCCTGCCCCCCTCTTTCTCTCTCTGGCTTTGGACCCACCATGCCAACTTGACATAGAGCTCCCAACTTTCCTAAAAGGACATTGTCTAAAAGATCCACTGTTCGTCGAACCAGCCTGTTGCTCTTCCTTCCTGCTTTTGAAATTTTATTATTTATTTATTTTAATATTGTGTTTTTAAGCAGAAAGGGATAGACACACAGAGAGAATGAGCATGCATGAACCTCCAGCCACTGCAAACTCCAGGCACATGAGCCATTTTGTGCATGTGGCTTTTAGGTGGGTGCTGGGGAATCAAACCCAGGTCCTTAGGCTTTGCAGGCAAGTGCCTTAACCACTGTGCCATCTCTCCAGCCCCTTCCTGCTTTTTGTCACCTATCCAGCCTCTTTGCTCCTGCCTTCCATTCATTATGAACCAGAGGAAAAAATAAACAAACAAACAAAGCCTACCTCTATGGCAGTTTCAAGTACAGAGGCTCTGAGACCATACTTTTGGGGAATGAGAGTTCATTAATGGATTGGAGCAGGAGCTTTAAGCAAAAGGGAAGGGGTGAGGAGCCAGGAGAGGCTGCCAGCCTGAGGTGGGTCAGCAGAGGGATGGGTGCCAGGTTCAAACTGAGAAGTTAGGGAACAGAGGGAGAGAGAGGGAAGGGGAGGGAGGGAGAAAAGAGAAGAGAGAAAGAAAAGATGCTTAGGAAGGAAAAACAGATGAGACAGAGAGATTCAGAAATATGCACCTTATATGAGGAAAGAGACTAGAACAAAAGAGAGAAAGAGAGAGAGAGAGAGAGAGAGAGAGAGAGAGAGAGAGAGAGAGAGAGAGAATTATGCCAGGTCTTTTGTGTCCATTACTTTGAGGCATGGTGAACCTGCTCAGTGGGAGAGGGGCTTTGGGGGTGTGAGCCTTGCTCACAAGAGACAGGCTAGCATTGAACCAGCTAACCCTTTAGGAAAATGAGACCATTTGAAGACCTCCGTTTGGGCCAGTTGGGAGGGGGAGGGGACTCTAAGACTCTAACACTCTTGTGGTACTCTGCTAATGAGGCATGGAGGAAGTAAGGTTTCTGCTGAGTCTGGCAGGCTCTGGGAACAGTCTCCTTCCGAAGGAAGTCGAGGCAAATTCCGGGGGCCCCTGTAAATCTTAGCAATCCTGAAAACTCCAAAGCCCCTAGGCAGGCCACAAGATAAGAAGCAGATCAAAGCCTAACTTATTCTAACTGC
>PVHP010048003.1:0-12695 GCA_004024765.1 Zapus hudsonius | reverse complement strand
GTGTGTGTGTGTGTGTGTGTGTGTGTGTGTGTGTGTGTGTGTATGTGTGTGTATGTGGGGGAGGAGGATGCCCCTGGGAGGTGGAATCCTACAGAGCCTGATGAATGATGCAGGAGTTAAGGCTTACAGAAAGGATAAGCTCTGGGTGAGCCTGGGTCATTGCTAGAAAAAACTCCTGCTCAATTCAAACCTCCTCAGAACCCATCTGAACCTATCACCAGGGAGAGGAGAGCCTCAGCTTGGATCAGCCATTGTTGTTTCCTTGGGGGAGGTCGGGATGACATAGGGCCACACCCCCTTGCTTACCTTATCACTTAAGGCTTCCCTAGAGCCAGGGAAACACTTGGCCATCTTCCATGTGTTTTTCACATATTCCCATTTTCCCCTGGATCCCCAAACCTGGAAAACCATCCCCACCGAAGAATTTAGTCTCCCATTAGATTTCCTTCAGATTAGCTGTGTGTCTTTAAGCAAACCACTCAACTTTTCTGAGTTTGTTTTCTCTCATAAAATTAATCTGGGGAGATGACTCAGTGGTTAAAGGTGTCTGTTTGCAAACCCTGCCAACTAGGGTTCAATTCCCCAGGACCCACGGAAAACTGGCTGCAACGTAGCTCGCGTGTCTGTGATCCCACCACATCTACCACAGGTGGAGCCAACAGGATCCAAAGCTGGTCTGATGGTCACTTGGTCTGACAGGTCATGCATAATGGCAGGAGATCCTGTCTCAAAGAAGGTGGAGCACAGACATCTTGAAGCTGTCCTCTGACCTCCACACACATCCTGTGGCACCCCTCCCCCCACACAGAGAGAAAGAAATAAATGAATTATTATAAAATAAGCCTGATATCAAACAGATAATTTCTAGTTCCTTCTCTTAGTTTGGAAGCTTTGGGAGGGTCAGGATACAATTCTTGAATTCACTGTTCTCTCTCCCCAACATCAAAAGTGCAGGGACCACTTAAGAGATCTAACTAGCAAAAGTCCTCGAATAATTCCGCTAGCTTGACATTTGCTGGGTCCAGCACAGCAACTTCCATGGATGATTTCACGTTGCTTAAGGAAGTCACTTGAAAGATGAATCGCAGGAAGCCTCCCATAAACAGCAAACCCACCATGTGGAGAAGCTGAGTCAGTTTTTTGTTGTTTGGTTTGGTTTTTGGTTTTTTGAGGTAGGGTCTCCCTCTAGCCCAGGCTGACCTGGAAGTCACTATGTAGTCCCAGAATGGCCTTGAACTCATGGCCATCCTCCTACCTCTACCTCCCAAGTGCTGGGACTAAAAGCATGTACCACCACACCCTGACTCAAACTTGTGTTTTTACAAACCAATGCATCTCTTGGAAGAGGTGGGCATCTCCTAGGAGGGGAAGGGAGGCTTGCCTGAGACTTCAGGAAAGGGAGGGGGGCTTCCTAAATGGCAGCCCTTAGCCTCAGGGAGAGGCCATGATGTGAAGCTGGGGTCTTGTCATGCTGGGTTCTGTGATCTTCCTGACCACTGTGGTCAGCTGTCCTGGGTCCTTGGAGTAGTGATTCTCACCTGGGTTTGGTTTTTGCTCCCAAGGGACATTTGTCTGGAGGTCATAATTGGGCAGTACCATTGGCACACAGTGGCTAGAGGCTATGAGTGTGAGGTAGAGAAAAACTATGGCGAGGAAGCGAGAGTCTGCCAGAGGTTCCTGTTGAATCCCTCCTTCTGAAGCAAGCAGGATTCCCACTTTAAAAGCAGGAGAGGGTGATGAGAACGCTGAAAGGACAGGACTTCCTTTAGAGGGCTCATGGGAGAAGCAGAATCCCACACTGGGGGCTCCCCCTTCCTGGGACTGGACAGCCCACTCAGCGTCATAAGAAAGTAGAAGAGGAAACTCAGGAAACCGGGCCCAGCGTTATTGTAAGCACACCTTTGTAAGTTGCTGCGTCTCTCTGGTTTATTTCCAGAGGAGGAAATAGACAATAATACCACGTCTAAGGTCTTCACATGACACTGCCACTGAGAGCCTCTGGGGACTGGAATGATGGGGAGAGTGGGGTAGGGGTGCAGCTCAGTGGTAAAGTGCTTCCCTGGCATGCAGTAGGTCCTGGGCTCAATTCCCCACACAGGCAGATGGCGTGGATGGGATGCTGTCTTAAGACACCTGTGTTCACCTCTTCCCACAGGGTAAATACAGACAGCAGAACATGAAGCCCTTGTTCTGGGACATTGGGCAGCACAGTGCGCTGGAGGAGAAAGGCACCAAGCCATGAAGCTGAAGTCAGCCATGGCAGGAGAGCTCAGAGAGCAGCCACAAGCAAGAGCTCCCAAAGTCAGTCTTCTTCCAGGTGGCTAAACTCTGAACCCCCCTCCCCTGCCCCAGAACCTTCTTGTGGGGCTGGGACAATATGTATTGCGGACCCCTGTCTTTCCTGAAATGAGATGTACTGCTTACCTATAGGAGCACCTATGGGAGGTGCCCAGTGAGACCCCAGGCAAGTCACAGCAACATTTACCTTAAAGAGTCCAGAAGCTGCTGACAGTCTGGATTCCATTCCCCAGTGGCCACAAGACCAGATGCACAAAATGGTGCATGCAGCTGGAGCCCACTTGCAGGGGCAAGAGGCCCTGGTGCACCCATTCCCTCTCTATCTTGCTCTCCCTCCTTGTAAATTAATATTTTTTTAAAAAAGAATTCAGGAGCCAGAGGAGCTGTAGGATTACAGGTAGAGGACTGTTTGAAAAACAGGGCATTCTGGTCACAGGGACAGGGGCTCTGAGGCCCTAGCAACAGGATCCCTAAGAGCCTGGGCATCTCTGAAGCAACCTCTGCTGGGCATTATAAGACAGATACCCTCCGCTTGGCATTTTATTTCCCAATAGGAAAACAGAAGGGAGGTGGGCCTCAGCTTAATTCCACACGGGCAGTTCTGTAGCTCCACCTCCTCCCCCAGGTGCCCGCCCACTGCCACCCTCTCTCCTGCCTCTACTGGGT
The DNA here is from genome assembly GCA_004024765.1 of Zapus hudsonius. Taxonomy (NCBI): domain Eukaryota; kingdom Metazoa; phylum Chordata; class Mammalia; order Rodentia; family Dipodidae; genus Zapus; species Zapus hudsonius. The sequence goes on along the minus strand of PVHP010048003.1, from coordinate 9,731 downwards.
ACCCATGAGTCAGTGGAATTCCTGGTCTCTAGGATGATTTGAGGAAGTCCTAGTCAGGATGACCAGGCTGGCACTGCTGGTGGTCAGATGTCACTTGAGCCAGACTGAGTCCTTCCTGGCCTCACTGGGTCTTCCCTCGGCCCTCCGAGATGACATGTTCTGGCTGGGCACGCATATACCACTCCCCCCAGGAGCCGTCATAGATGGGCACATCAGGCTTGCCGCAGAGGTAGGCCCCTAGTGCGATATGGCAGGCTGTGACGCCAGAGCCGCATGTGGCCACCAGGGGCTGGGACAGGTCCACCTTCTTCTCCTGGAACAAGTGGCGGATCTCCTCAGGGCTCTTCTCCAGGCCCTCCTTGGTTAAGAATTCTGTGAATGGGATATTCACGGTGCCTGGGATATGGCCAGGTTCGATACCTACACAGGAGGGCAGGAGGGAAAGGACACATGGAAGACCATATTAATGGTGCCCAGGGTTGGTGGCACCTGTGTTACTAAGTCTTCCACCTGAGCAGAATGCACACTCACCTGTGCCATCCCATCCACCCCTCCCAACCGTGAGACTTAGGAGCTAGTGCAAGGCACTCCATTGTACAGACAGCAAGACTGAGGCTAAGAAGTATCTACAGTCATGGTACCCAGCCAAACACCAGCTGGAGTTTAAACCCAAGAAGTGGGCCATGGGGAGCCCCAGGCTTCCTCACCGTGTACCCTGGGAACATCAGAACAATACACAGGGTCTCCATTCAGCTAGGACTCAGGGTATTTATGGACCAGGAGTTAGTCTGCAGGGCAGATAGCCAATAAGCAGATCATTGCCAGTGTGTTGAGTGTAAACAGAAGGCCCAAGCATAAACAACAGGAGCCTTACAAGCTGAGCTGAGTCAGAAGCAGTTTCTCTGTTAGTCCTGTCAAGAACTCAATGGGAAACCGAGGACTGCCTCTGACGGCCCCAGGGGAATAAAGCACAGAAACTAGTTTAGCCCAGCTAGTAGTGGGAAGAGAGGATGTCATCCAGGCCACCCCAGAGCAGGGGCTGCTTCAGAGCAGACCAGTGTAGGGGGAGGGTAGGGCTTCTCCCAGAAAGAGTGGCAATTAGCCAGGTTGTGAGGCTCAAAGCATCCCAAGAAGGAGGACCCCAGGTGACAGGGAGAGGGAGAGGTCATCACTGTCACAGGGAGGCTCAGGGACCAGATGGAAAACTAGGCTCTGGCCTGGCCTCAGAGAAATCTGACCTCTCTCTCTCTCTCTCTCTCTCTCTCTCTCTCTCTCTCTCTCTCTCTCTCTCTCTCTCTCTCTCTCTCTCTTCTCTCTCTCTCTCTCTCTCTCTCTCTCTCTCTCTCTCTCTCTGAATGCAGAGGCCAGAGGAAAACCTCAGGTGTCATCCTCAAGTACACTGTCCACCTCTTTTGGAGACAGGGCTTGGTGCTCACTAATTAGGCTAGACTGGCTGGCCACTGAGCCCCAGGATCCACCTGTCTCCACCTCCTCAATGCTTGGATTATAGGCATGCACTGGCATTTTTACCTGGGTACTGGGATTGAACTCAGGTCCTCATGTCTATCTCTCCAGCCCCAGACCCCGTGCTTTAAAGAGTACAGTCTTCATCTAGAGCTATAAGAGAACCCAGGCAAGGCTACAGAACTGGGCTGAGAGAAGTGTCATTTCAATCGTGGCTCTGCAAATCCCCAAGGCTCCCCCACATACCTCCCCTTTGAGGAGGGACTATGAAAGTCCCATTTTCCCACCAGGGGTTGAAACTTACAACAAAAGGACTCCTCAGAGCTCATCACTCAAATTTAGGCCATTTGGACTCTAAGACAGGGCTTCAGGGCAAACTCTGCCTCAGTTTCCCTGCATGGGGGTGACACTTTGGGGGAGCTGCTGGGCTCCCTCCATGACAAACCTGGTCTGTATTCTCAGAGTGTGGCAGGAGAGAGCACAACTGAGCTTGGAGAGGCTGCAATGGATGAGGATTCCATGAACAGGGTAGTTACTGGGCAGCCTAGGAGTCATCCCACAGCCCTGCCCAGAGGAGGGACACGAGCAAGCTTCAGGCCAGGGTGGCACCCATAAGGTCAGGGCTTCCTTACACCTTGAACTTTAGCAAGCCAAGTATGCTCTCCCCTCCCTATTGATGGATGGAGCAAATTACAGATGCTTGGCCAGGCCTGGGGCTGGGGAGCAGGAATGGGAATGATTTAGACGCAGGCCACCTTGCCTCTCCATCTGCCAGCCTAAAGCACCTCGACAAGCCTGCTAGCAGAGAATCATCAGCTCCAATTCAGAGATGAGCAAGTGCGATGAGGAACACATTTAATACCTTGGAATGGAGGCCTGAGCAGGGCTGGGGAGATGACTCAGTGGTTAAAAGTACAAGTGGTTAAAAGTACAGGGGAATGGAAAGATGGATCAGTGGTTAAGGCGCTTGCTTACAAAGCCTAACATCTGGGTTTGATTCCCCTGTACCCACATAAAGCCAGATGCACAAAGTGGTGCATTTGTCTGGAGTTTGCAGCAGCTAGAGGCCCTGGTGTGCCCAGGGTCTGTCTTCTATCTCTTTCTGCTTGCCAATAAATAAATAAATTTTGGGGTTGAAGAGATGGCTGGGCAGTTAAGGCACTTGACTGCAAAACATAATGACCTGAGTTTGATTCCCCAGTACCCACATAAGCCAGATGCACAAAAGGGGTGCATGCATCTGGAGTTCATTTGCAGTGGCCAGGGACCCTGATATACCCATTCTCTCTGACTCCACCCCTCTGTGTCTGTTTCTCTCTGCTTGCAAATAATAAAAATATTTTTTAAAATAAATAAATACATTTTAAAAAAATGTACGGGCCTGGTGTTCACGACAGCAAAAAAGAGACCTTGTCTCTGAAGGGTTAGGATTGGCCAGAGGGCCTCCATTTTGCCAACTGTTATAACTTCTCTGTAACCCCTTGTTCCGGGAGAAACTGCCAACTATCCTGGGCCCTCAACCCAACCAATCAGCTCTTAGTTTCCTCCAGCACATAGGTCAAAATACCCTACCTGTTTCTAGTTTCCTCAGTAACCACGTCAAATTGACTAATGTATATTACTCTAGCTGCTACTGTACCTACAAGTCCCTGCTACCCCACCCCACCCCTGGGTCCATCCAATCCTGTTACAGTCACCACAGCAGAGTTTGCCAACATCCTGATTCTGAGACCACTAGTTCCTAAGAGTGGACCCCAGGACATCTCCTCCCCTGGACCTGACCAATCCTCTTAAAAGATTCCCCAACTCCTCCCTCAGACCACTGGCCAGCACCTGTTTGTGGTTTTTCTCTTTAAAAAGCCTGAAAACCAACACTCTGGGGACACAGTTGTGTCCCTAATTGATTAGCTTAAAAGTCCGCTGCTATATATATATATATTTTACATCTGAGCTCATTCGGTTCCCACTTCTTCATTTGCAGGTACCCAGACCCAACAGTCTTCAACAAGGTAGATAGTGGATACCAACACCTAAGGTTGTCCTTGGGCCTCCACATAACATATGCACAACACACACACACACACACACACACACACACACACACACATACACACACACACACACACACAGACCCTGAGCAGAGAAGCACACACTAACTATACCACTTCCCATCTCCCTTCCTCCCTCTCTTCTTTTGTTTTTCCAGGTAGGGTCTTGCTCTAGCCCAGGCTGACCTGGAATTCACTATGCAGTCTCAGGTTGGCCTCAAGCTCACGGCAATCCTCCTACCTCTGCCTCTTGAGTGCTGGGACTAAAAGTGTGTGCACCACCACACCTGGCTCTCTCTTTAAAAAATTTTTGTGTGTGTATTTTTATTTTCAAGGTAGGATCTCAATGTAGTCCAGGCTGATCTAGAATTCACTTTGTAGTTCCAGGCTAGTCTCAAACTCAGGGAGATCCTCTTACTCCAGCCTCTCCAGGGCTGGGATTAAGGTGTGTCACCACATCCAGGTACTTCTCATCTCTTGAGTACAGTTTATCTGTGAGGGGTTAGAGAGCCAGGCCCTTCATGCACTTGCCCTTTGACCTCAAGGAACCCTTCTGGCTCTCATTGCTTCCACTGCACACTTGGAGGGGCCAGGGTTCAGAGTGGTTAGATGACCTCCCAAGTGTCACACAGCCAGAGACAAGGCTCTAAACCTGGTACCTTATGTTGTCATTGCCCCAGGGCTGAGGTGGTGGCACTCTTGCTAGGCTGAACCACAGGAAGCTTCTACTTCTGTAGGTTCAAAAATGGTTGGATAGTATGGTAGTTTGAATCTATGTCCCCATAGACTCATTTTTTTCCAGTCAGAGGGAGGTAGAGAGAAGAGAGACAGGGAGAATGGATGAGCCAAGGCCTCCAGCCATTGTAAATGAACTCCAGATGCATACACCACTGTGCATCTGGTTTTCCGTCGATACTGGAGAATCAAACCCAGGCTATATTAGGTTTTGCAAGCAAAACACCTTAACCACTGAGCTGTCTCTCCAGCCCTCCTCCCTTTTTGAGGTAGGGTCTCATCTAGTCCAGGCTGACCTGGAATTCACTATATAGCCTCTGGGTGTCCTGGAACTCATGGCAATCCTTCTACCTCTGCCTCCTTAGCATTGGGATTAAAGGCGTATAACACCACACCCAGCAATTCATAAGTTTATTAAAACTTGGATCTCCAGCTGCCTGGCTGGAGGAGGTGTCACTGGGGGTAGATCCTAGGGACCAACCCTAAGGTGTGTTCGGAGGGACTGAACTTCCAGGCCAAAGGTAAGTGGACAGGTTTGAGCTCTGCTTGCTGCCCCAGTGTGCTTGTTGCTTTTGGTGTTTGCTGGCTGGTGAGGGTTTCTCTTGGCTTGCGTGTATGGAATCAGCTTCCTCCCCCACTGCTGGAACTTCCCCCTGGATCTGTATACTTGAAATAAACCCCTTCCTCCTACAAACCGTGTCTGGATGTTGATGCCAGCAATGTGGAACTGACCACAAACAGCTAGTCAGCAATTTTTCAAGGTTAGGGACCTAGCAATACTGCTCTGCAGGACTCTGTGTGGCAGGAGCCTCTGAAGTCAAACATCTCTGGGACATTGGCTTGGTGTCAGGTACTGGCTGGTGGTGAGCCCAAGCACTTTGGAAGCACAAAATGGAAGCTCCACTCCCCATCTGGGATTATGGGGAAGGCCATCCAAGGGAAGCTCTGGGGAGGGGAGTATGGTCAGCTCCTTACATCCTCATAGGCTGTGGAGAAATTGGGCAATTACTGTGGAAGGATGGAGTTTAGTGGCAGAGCAGTTAGTTGCCTGGGATATGCAGGGCCCTAGGTCCAATCCCCAGCAAGACAAAAACGAAGGCTTGAGTTCAAATTCTGATAGGCCTCTTCCTAAGACCTCAGGCAAGGCAGCCATTCCAAGGCTGGTTTCCTACTCTGTACAATGACAGTAGAGTCATTCTTCATATTTGCAGGGGATTCATGACCAGATCCCTGAGGATGTCAAAATCTGGGATGTGCAAAATCTTTTATAGACAATGACATAACACAGAAGACGCCATAGTACTGAGAAGAAGTGACAGTAGAGTGTTCAGTACTGGGACATCTCTATCCCAGAAAGATTGTAAGAGCCAAGCCGGGTGTGGTGGTACACACCTTTAATCCCAGAACTTGGGAGGCAGAGGTAGGAGGGTTGCCATGAGTTCAAGGCCACCCTGACACTACATAGTGAATTCCAGGTCAGCCTGGACTAGAGCAAAACCCTACCTCAAAAAACCAAAAAAAAAAAAAAAAAAAAAGAGCCAAAGGAAGGGGAAGACTGCTCACAATGCAAACTTCCAGACACAAAATGGCCTGGATATTCATGACTTCGCTGTGTCTGATAATACCTACACATAATGGAAGGAAAAGATGATGACACCAAAACAAAACAGAGACTGAGAGGGGAAAGAGATATGAGGGAGGGAATCATAATGGTTTATGGTCTATAAGTATGGAAGCTATCAACAAAAAGTTAGGAAAAAAAACCTGGTGTCCTGGGCTGGAGAGATTGCTCAGTGGTTAAAGCACTTGCCTTCAAAGTTTAAGGACCCAAGCGGGTGTGGTGGTGCACGCCTTTAATCCCAGCACTCGGGAGGCAGAGGTAGGAGGATCACCATGAGTTCAAGGCCACCCTGAGACTACATAGTGAATTCCAGGTCAACCTGGGCTAGAGTGAGACCCTACCTCAAAAAAAAGTTTAAGGACCCAAGTTTGATTTAAGCCAGATGTACAAAGTGGCACGTGCACCTGGAATTTGTTAGCAGCGACCGGAAGCCCTCTCTCTCTCTCTCTCTGTCTTTCTCGGCTTACAAATAAATAAAATATTTTTTAAAAAGAAAATGGCATCCTATCTGTATGTAGCTATACACCATCCTTCTGAGCACACAAATCTAGATTTCCTTCCTGCCTTCTTCCTTCCCCCTCCACCCCATCACTGCAGCAGAGGCTGGCCTAGAATTCATTCTGTAGCCCAAGCTAGCCTCAAATTTATGATCCTCTTGCCTGAGCCTCCAGAGTGCTGGGGTGAAAGCATAAGCTACCACACCCAGTCTAGATAAAGTTCAATTCATAATCCAATGTAAACACTGTGTAAGTAGTTACACTGTCTCATTTAGGGAATGATAAGAGGAGACAAGTGCACCCAATAGTTCTGACCTAAAATGATCAAGTACACAGATGTGGCAATTTGAGATCTGAACGGCTGGTTGTTCTTATATTCTGGGATTTTAGAAAGGAACAGGGACAGTCGGTTTTGTGGGGACCCCTCCCACATTACACTTGGCTCTCTTAGAGACTTCTTGCCTGGGTTGCGACCACTGTTTGGTGACAGGGCTATTTCGGGATAAAGTCCCAGCTCTCCCCCGACCTCAGCAACTCAGGGGCTGCAGGATATCTGATGGGGCCCATGCCCAAACTGCGGGGTGGGGGAGTGGATGCTGTCTCAGCAGTGATCACACACAGTATTGCGGAAAGCTATTGGGGCGTTCTGTCCTTGGCCTAGCTGGGCAGTGGCCAGGACACAGGCCAGCCCCGTTCCCGCGCATCAGATCCTCTCTAGACCCCTGTCCCCAGCCCGTCTCGGGACTCATTACCTTCTCGGGGCTCAGGCTCGATGCCGCGGAACCGGCCAGCCGCGCGGGCGTCCACCACCTGGAAGCGCTTGGACTTGAGGTTTTCCTTGATGTCCTCGAACGTCTTGACGAAGGACGGATCGAGCCGCGCGTGGAACTCCGCGGGCTCCGGGGGGCTCTGGCCCGAGCTGACCGGGAGGTTCTCACGCAGCCAGTGGCGGAGGCCTCCGTCCAGCACCGACACGGAGCGGTGGCCGAAGACACGAAACATCCACCAGACCCTGGGCGCCGAGTAGAGACCCTGATCGCTGCCGTCGTAGACCACGACGTGCGTGGCCGCGCTCACGCCCAGGCTGCCCGCGTACTCGGCGAAGTGCGCGGCGCTGGGCAGCATGTGGTCGTAGGGCGACGCGCGGTCGCTGCAGTGATCGAGGTCAAAAAAGGCGGCGCCTGGGATGTGGCGCTCCTCGAACTCGCGGCGCGCATCGCGGCCCAGCTTGGGCAGGTACCAGGACGCGTCCAGCAGCTGCAGGGGCTGCGAGGCCCGTGGGCTCCTCAGAGCCTCCGCCACCCACTGCGCCGACACCAGCGCGCGAAAGAGCTGCGGAGCCGCCATGGTCTGGGAGATGCTTGGATCGCAGGCCTGCAGGACAGGATAGATGTCAAGAGGGAAGGGAGGGAAAAGCCAGCCCCTGGGCACTCAACGCCCTCAGCCTGCATTCAGGGGCTGTGGCCAATGAGGATGGGGGAGGTGGAGTCCACAGCAAGGGCAGAGTACAGGAATGCAAGTAAGACTGGGGGTGACCCAAAGCCCAGACTTTGATCACTCAAGACCTCCCCAGGCCAGACCTTGGACATGTACACAGCTTCAGTTGAATTCTGACCATAGGCACCAGGAGGGTGTGATGTGGGACCCCTCATTATCTGCTCCCTGCTGGGCAGCCAGGTAGGTAGGGCAGGGGCTGGCCCAGTTGACCCTAAAGTAAAGTAAACAGGCCAAAGCCTCAGCCCCACCCTAAGATGCAGCTCAGTGGCCAATCAGATCCCTCGGGGCGTGTTTTAGAACAATAGCCAGAAATCACGCCTTTGTCACACACCATTTAATCCTCCCACATTACATTTGACACAGTACTTTCCACGATTTATTGAAGGAACAGCATTAACAGGATTGGTATGATCATCCTTTCATGAAAGACGCTGAGGCTTTTAAGAATCTCACTGAATCAGCCAGGTGTGCCGGCCATCCCAGTATTCAGGTTGCTGAGACAAGAGGACCAGAGGTCAGGATCAGCCTGGTCTATGCAGTGAGTTCCAGAACAGCCTGGGTGATGCAGCAAGACCTTGATTTAAAAACAAAATGGCCGGGTGTGGTGGTGCAGGCCTTTAATTCCAGCACTCCGGAGGCAGAGGTAGGAGGATCACCATGATTTCAAGGCCACCCTGAGACTACATAGTGAATTCCAGGTCAGCCTGGGCTCCAGTGAGACCCTACCTCAAAAATAAAATAATAAACTAGGCGTGGTGGTGCACACCTTTAATCCCAGCTCTCGGGAGGCAGAGGTAGGAGGATCACCGAGAGTTCAAGGCCACCATGAGACTACATAGTGAATTCCAAGTCAGCCTGGGCTAGGGTAAGACCCTACCTTGAAAAGCCGGGCTCCCAGCATTCAGAGGGTAGAGGTAGGAGAATCACAGTGAGTTCCAGACCACCCTGAGACCACATAGTGAATTGCAGGTCAGGCTATTGAGACCCTGTCTTGAAAATAATTAAATAACACTATAAACCCCCGTGTTCTAAATGGACGTTGGTCAATGGGCCAAGACACATGCCAGGCACCTAGGAAGCCTTGATTTCAGAAGGTCTCGACCTGCTCAATTAACCTTGAGGAAGGTATGAGTTCAGTGTGAACACAGGGCTCGTACCTCAAGTAGGGGTCGAAGGGATGGGGTAGCAGGGCTTCACTCAAGGGGTGGAAACACAATTTGATTTTTGCAAGGTCCTAAGAACTTGACCTTAAGGCTAAGGAGGTAGAAGTGAAGGCTAAAGACAGATTCCAGTATCTATACCTAGGTACTGTTGGGACCAAGGTTCCCCTGAACAGCCCTTTCGTAAGCCAAACTCTGCCACTGCCCCCCACCCCCAAAACTCCAATTTGGCAGAGAAGCAGGTACCCACAGCACTGCTCAACTGGTGTGTGTGGTGGGCACCTGAGGGTCACTGGGTCATATATTCTATAATGGAATGTCCAATCTCCATCTCTCTCTCTCTCTCTCTCTCTCTCTCTCTCTCTCTCTCTCTCTCTCTCTCTCTGTGTGTGTGTAGTGTTGTGTTTTTGTGTGTTAAGTGTTCATGTATGGGGGCACATGTGTGTGTGTGTGTGTGTGTGTGTGTGTGTGTGTGTGTGTGTGTGTAGGCCAAAGGCTGACCTGGGGTATCTTTCTTTCTCTTTTTTTTTTCGAGGTAGGGTCTCACTCTAGCCCAGGCTGACCTGGAATTTGCTATGTAGTCTCAGGGTGGCCTTGAACTCAGCGATCCTCCTACCTCTGCCTCCTGGGTGCTGGGATTAAAGGCGTGGGCTACCACACCTAGCTACTTTTGATTTTTTAAAAAAAATTTATGAGAGAGAGAGAGAGA
>PVHP010048002.1:0-12691 GCA_004024765.1 Zapus hudsonius | reverse complement strand
AATAAATTATTAAAAAAAAAAAAAAAGCCTGCTGTGGGCTGGAGAAATGGCCTAGCAGTTACGGCGTAAAGCAGAAGGACCCAGGCTTGATTGATTGATTCCCCAGTACCCAGTTTGAGGGCAGCCTGGGCTATAGAGGGTTAACCTGAGCTACAGTAAGACCCTGCTTCAAAAAAAAAAATGGAGCAGGTCGTGGTGACACACTCGCCTTTAATCTCAGCACTTGGGAGATAGAGGTAGGGTGATCACTGTAAGTTCAAGGTCAGCTTGGAACTATAGAGTTTATTCCCGGGCTACAGTGAAACCCCACTACCTCAAATAAATAAATGTGGAAAGTGTCCCTGAGGACAACACTGAAGGTTTTCCTCTTTCCTCCACACACACACACACACACACACACACACACACACACACACACATGCACCTGGATACAATAAATAGACACACACATATACACACTAAAAACACTGAAATGTATGTAATTACAAAATTAGTTTTTAGTGATCTACATTTTAAAATAAGTAATGATTTGGAGATGTTACAGCTGTAGCTCCCAACTAAAATAAGCCAAATGAGTTTCAATCTTTTGATGCTATGAAAGTCTTGAGTATGAACTTTCATAGACAGTTGCTCCTTAGTGAGTCTGTCTGTGGATATGGCAGATGCTTCCAGGTGGCAGTTTTCCTTATTACTATAGTAAAGCAAAACCCGAAAATCCCTATTAACAGTGAGTTGCTCACGTTACACAGTCCAGTGGTCCCAAGGGGTATCTGATGTCTATGCCAGTTTATTCTTAACCTGCCAGAACTGTGATCCAATCAGTGAATATACACCAATATCCTGGACCTTTTTTTTCTTAGCTTGGAAAAAAAATTGAATGTTTGCACATAGACTTGGCATTTTGTATTTCTGTAGCTTTTCCCTTTTCCTTTCCTCAAACACTTTCTGGAAAAATAAATTCATAAAATAGATTGCTGCTGCTTACATGTTTTTTTTCTAAGCAAGTATTTTTAAGTTTAGGGGAAACTTTTTTTCCTTACTCTCTTTAGAATTTAAACCATTTGAGAATAGACAGAGAGAGCCCGTGGAAATGAAGAACTTCATCTTTCTAAACCCGTCTTGTCAGTATTGAGATATCTCTTCTGTCTGTCTTCCCCTCACATACTCCATCCATCATCTTGCACACCTTCTCTGACGGGCCTCCACATGCTATCTCTGTTCATGCCTAGCTCAAAAACGATGAAGAAATCCATAATGTGGGGACATCCTTGACCTTTGGGTTTGGCACATTGACCTGCTGGATTCAGGCTGCATTGACCCTCAAAGTCAACATCAAGAATGAAGGACGGAAAGTTGGAATTCCACGAGTCATTCTATCAGCGGTTATCACTCTCTGTGTTGTCCTCTGTATCCTTTGAACGTGGAAAAGCTCTTTGCCAGTGGGATTCAAACACAGACAAATCTTCTACGTAGAAGATAAGACAGTTCTCAGTGGGTTAGGATAACTGTCATATCAAAAAATATCAGTCCAGGGGGGCTGGAGAGATGGCTCAGTGGTTAAGGTGCTTGCCTACAAAGCCTAATGCCCCAGGTTCGAGTCCCCAGTACCCAGGTAAAGCCAGATGCATAAAAGTGGTGCATGCATCTGGAGTTCATTTGCAGTTGCTAGAGGCCCTGACATGCCCGTATTCTGTCTGTCTCTGCCTGTCTATATCTCACTGCTTGCAAATAAATAAATATAATATTACATAAAATAAAATACAAAGTATCAGATCATAATGCCATAATGAAACCCATCCCTTTATATGCTCACTTAAAACATTAATAGCCAGGCATGGTGACACACATATGTAACTCTAGCACTTGGGAGGTAGAGGTAGGAGGGTCAGGAGGTCTAAGTCATCCTTAGCTACATTGGGAGTTCGAAGCCACTCTGGGCTGAAGACCCTATCTCAAAAAAGGAAAAGAAAACCTATCATAGCCAGGCGTGGTGGCGCTTGCCTTTAATCCCAGCATTCGGGAGGCAGAGGTAGGAGGATTGCCTTGAGTTCAAGGCCACCCTGAGACTACATAGTGAATTCCAGGTCAGCCTGGACTAGAGTAAGACCCTACCTCGAAGAAAAAAAAAAAACAAAACCTATCAGACCAGTTTTTCATGCCAAAGACGGATGGAAAACTAAAAGTAAAACATGTCCTACCTTCAGAAGACTGTTTCTATCTTCAGGAAAAGCACCATGCATTCTCACCAATGATGTAAACATTTCCATTTGTGAGAAACATAGAATGAACCACCAAAAGAGAACTGTGATTTTTTTTTCTGCATCTCAAACATAATTTTTATTTGTGGCTTTAAGTCCTGGTAGGTCATTTATTAGCCATAAGCTTCAAGAGACAAAGATGTTTATATCTCTCAGGAAAATAAGCTTCTCTGGAAAGCAAATTCAAGAATTAGACCACCACACATATCGAGATTTTCTAAACAAATACATGAGGTTTCAGGTTATTATTCATTTGCTTCCCCCCCCCCTACATTGTGAATCAATGGAGAACAGACAAGATAAAGCCAGATGGTGATGTAGAAATCATTCCTAGATGCCCCAGGCATCGTCTCCTACACTCCGGCAGTCAGCTTGCTCAGCTAGACCAGCAGAGAAGCCAGAGGGGATCTGACTCCACGTAACCCACATGAGTTCCAGGACACAGTCTCACTGGGTAGAGCACAGTGACCCGCTTACCACTGACCCAGCAGAAGTGGCCAGTTCCCATCCCACCAGCCACACAGTCCATAAAGCAAGGCAGCCAGGGGTGTTTACTTCCATAACTTCACCTCCCAAAGAAGAGATGATGGAGGGGCAAAGATTAGTACATGGCTGAGCATAGCTAACACAGCTTCACTCCCCTCATCGTAATCCCAGTGTATATTGAGCACTTAAGATGTTTTAGGCGTTATTCAAAGCACTTTCAATGCATCAACCCTTCTAATCCTCATGGAACAGGAAAGAATGGTGGATCACAGATAGGTTAATTTGCCCAAGATCACACAAGTAGATTGCAGCTGATCAAAATTTAAACAGACTTGGATCTTAAGTCTCCACCACCGCGCCATCCTCTGTGGAGAAATGAACTTGAAAATAAAAGTTGGTACAGTGTCTGGAGACTTTATTTCTGCTTCCTTCACTAAATGCCACTCAGTCATGTTACTGTTCTCTGAAGCTCTGTGGTCACACCAGAGAACATGTAAGGACTTCAAATTCAAACCAAAAGCCCTGCTTCTTGCTAGTGATAAATTATGGTCAGAGAAGTGAAAACTGCCAGTGTGCTCCTCATTGACATAGGAAGTTAGTCCCACAGTCGGAGGAGTGTGTGTTGCACTTACAGCAAATGACTGGTCTGTGTTGTCTCAGAACCATTTCTTGGTTCCTGATTTTTTTTGGACCCAGGCCTAGTCAAGAGATGAAAGTTTGACTGAGATAGTTTTACCTATTCTTTTACCCTCTGAAAGCCTCTCAAGATTTTAGGTCCATGCACAGAAGATAGAATGCAGATAAGACTTCTCAGATGTCTAAAGGGACAAGTATGATCTTTCTAAAAAAAAAAAATACTACCTTCTCAGTCTCTTGGCCTCTCACTAAAACATGCTATGAACTTTGCACCCTTTCCCCAGATCTTGTTTCTATATATACTTTTATGTGTATACAGACACTAGAGATATTTTCCTCTTACATATGTATATATGTATATATTCAAGAATAGGGCTCTCATCTGATTCTTTATTGGTGTTTTGTTTTGTTTGTTTGAGATAGGATCTCATGTAGCCCAAGCTGGCCTTCAACTTGCTGTGTAGTGGAGATGACCTTAAACTCCTGACCCTGTTACCTCCTCCTCCCAAGTGCTAAAATTACACGTATGTGCCATCACACCTGGCTTTTGGTCATTGTTGCTCTCCTTTGTTTTTTGTTTGTTTGGGTTTTTTTGAAACAATCTTGCTGTATATTGATATTCCTGCCTTGGCCTCCCAGTGCTGAGGTGACCATGCCCGGCTCACTTAATTGGATTTTTATTGTATCTCTTCATTTGATTACAAGTTTCAATGTGGTACCAGAAATGAAATTAACCTATATTGTCAGAAAGACAATAATGAAAATGGTTGTGGTGATGCACTCCTTTAATCCCAGCACTCAGAAAACAGAGGTAAGAGGATCACTGTGAGTTTGAGGCCAGCCTGGGACTACAGAGTGAGTTCCAGGTCAGCCTGGGCTAGAGTGAGACCCTACCTGGAAAAAAGAAAGAAAGAAAAAATAAATGGAGACCAGAAGGGAGCACTCAAGACATTAGCAGCATTGCAGAGGCAAGCATAGCTTAGGTGGAAGTAGTTATAATTTGACATGTTTAAAATTGTTCCTGCAGATGTGATTCTTTAATCATCTGCACTGATTTTTTAAGAAGGTAGTTTTGAGCTGGGATGATGGCCCAGTGCAGAAGCACTCACGGCTCAAGCAGGAATAACCGAGTTTGATCCCTAGACCAGCCGGAGAGGGCTTCTGTAATCCCAGAAGACTCATGCTGATGGCAAGATGGGAGGCAGAAATAGGAGAATTGCCATGAGTTCAAGGCCAGCCTTGATTATAGGGTAAGTTCAAGGTCAGCCTGGAACTCAAAAAATAAATAATGAAAAGATAGCTTTATCTGCCAGCATCTTAGTTTGCAGTTAGTGACCTTCTTGCAGGTCTCACACTTCACTAGGCAGCTGTGGTCTAGTGGTTGGATACATGGCCAGAGCACCTTCAAGAATCCCAGCTCCACCACTTGCTACCTGTGCAGGTGACTTCAGGCATGCTATTTGTCACTTGATCTGTTTCTGGATGTTTGTGAAACTGGCAATGATAATGGGATTGTTGGGAGATTAAGAGAGATAATCCATGAAGGCATCTAGAATTATGTCTGCCACAGAGCTTAATAATGTTATTTGACATTACGCAAATATTGGTGTTCAGCCCACCCTGCCACATCCCCAGCTTTGCCAGCAAGTTGTGAGCGTGACTGAATCCCTTCCTTGACCGCTTCTCCACAGACTTCATCCTCATGGCCCAAGACATCCACATGTACGCAGCCAGGATCCAGTGGGGCCTGGTCATGTGCTTCCTGTCCTACTTTGGGACCTTTGCTGTGGAGTTCCGACATTACCACTACGAGATCGTGTGCTCCGAGCACCAGGAGAACTTCCTGAGCTTCTCAGAAAGTCTGTCGGAAGCGTCGGAGTATCAAACCGACCAGGTGTGACCCTCAGGTGGTCAGGTTGTCCTTGAGGTGAGGTGGGTGTGACAACAGGGAAGAGCCAGTGGACACACTCACAGGACTTGACACAACCTCATGACATCTGGGTCCGTGGGTTACTTAGTGAGAGCCTGCCAGACTCAGCAGAAACCTTACTTCCTCCATGCCTCATTAGCAGAGTACCACAATGACACATTTCACACACGTGCACAGACACTCACACACACCGAGTCACACGCGTATTCATGGACACATTTGCCAAATGAGCTTTCCGGGGCGAGTTATTTCTTAAATGAAAAAGCACAAGCCCTCGTGTGTTGAAATACAAGCTGTCACACTGAAAATATCTGCACGACAGAGCCAGAAGCCTGCGCATGATCACCTCCGTCCCTGCCTTCCCGGTATGCCTTGTTCTCACCCTCTTCACGCGTTGCAAACCTGGTGTCTCCCTACGACAGAGTAGGGCAGGCCAAACATAACAGGAGAATAATGCCAACTCCCTAAGTTGCCTTCAGGTCCAAAGGGCTTGGAATGAGCCTGTGACTCTGGTCTTAATATTCTTGAATGGACAACTGAGTATCGTCTGACTGGATGGACAGTGTATTGGACATGTGACCCCTGGATAGGCTGTGAAAGGCACCAAGCCCCCCTTGTCATTGTTCAGTGGTTGGCTCTGTGGGTTCAGTTAAAAAAAAACATGCTGGAAGAAAGCTTACCATCATCTGGATTTGATTCAGTCTCTGAGAAGGATCTTCCAATGTGAATATTTATGTGAATGTGAAGAGAGGCCACATGGTCTGCCAGGTATGGCCCAGGATGGGGGCAGTGAGGACATGGCTGAGGTTTTGGCTTCCACACTGGGTCATGGATGGTGTTATGTCTCATGGTTGAGCTTTTTTAAAGAAAACATAAATACCACGGGTCTCTGTAGGTCTTGTGGAAAAAGATGTCCACCAAAGGCAGGCAGGCACCTTGCTTGCATCAAAGGAAAGATTCCGAGAAACCCAAATCAACCTGCACCTCTGGAGGTGCTAGAAAGCTGCTAGGTGCCATCCAGACCAGGGGCAGCTTTTTGAATCTGTATCTTCTGCTCAAACTGCAGGGTTGTTGGATTAAGGGCTTTTCAAATTTTGCATTTGTAGAATCCATTTTAAAATCTACCCTCCCTGCTGAGAGCTCAGAAGTCAGGCTGTAGGTGAGGGGGTCCAGGGTTGGGCTTCAGAAAGCAGAATTCCAAACCCCAAGTGTAGGTACATGGATTCCTCCCTGACAAGCTTCATATCAAGAAATCCCCAGATTTACTTCCTGAGGGCCTGGAATATAATGTGAAAAATGCTGGGGCTTATTATTATTATTATTAATTCAACCCAAAGTTTGAGCTTCCCCGGGAGGGACCGGATGTCTTCCATCTGTGTTTTTCTCTCCTCTTCCAGCACAGTGTCCAGCACAGTAAGTGTGGAATAGCATAATGACTGATTCAGAGAGCGGAAGAGGGAGCATCAAAGAAATGAGTGAGAGAGTCAAAGACAGCTAGCTGAAACAGGAAAGAGAGAGAAATCAAGGTTGGGCGGAATACCTAAAGGTGAATGTAAGGAGAGAATCAAGGTACAGGATTCTCTTGTTTAAAAAAAAAAATCTCATTGTAAATAGTCCAAGGTGACATTTATTAATTTTGAATACTGCTCTTTAGTTTCTTTTTTGTTCCATTTTTATATTTTAAAGATTTTATCAGAGAACAAAGATTTATGAAGCTTTATTTTACACAATCCAAATTAAGCAGCTTTTGGTGATGCACTGTACACCTTCCAAGAATATAGAATAATGGCACATTTGAGCAGAATGGAGCAATGACTAGCATTATTCCTTGGGATTTGGCCACTAAATAAAATTGGTTTATGCAAAATCATGGCTCTTATTTCTTACACTAGCAATTTGTCACGTGTGTGTATACACTTTTTTTTTGAGACAAGGTCTCACACCACACCTGGCTGGAGACATTGTTTTGAAAATGAACTTGAGCATCATGCTGCTAGGATGTTGTCCATCACCAACAGCCAATTCTCTGGTTCTCTGGACACCACGTGCATGCTTGTAATTCACCTCTGGCACTAACTACAGACTCCAAGTCCCATGGCCACAGGAACCTGGTTTCATGGTCACACAAAGCCACCTTCACTTCAAATGCCAATCGCAAATTTGGGGTCCATTAGTTACCCTTCTTTCCAAGCTGGTTTGAGTTATTAACAGCTTGCAGAACTTAGAAAAATACTTAGTTCACATTTGCTGGTTTATTACAAAGGGTACAGCTCAGCAGGAGTCAAACAGAAGGGTGGGAGCTGGAATGGGAAGGGCCAGGGACTCCTATGCCTCTTGAGGGTCTCAACCACGAGCCTAGCAGCTGTACATAGGTCACTGCTCGAGGAAGGAGTTTCCATCTTCCCCTTACACTGCCCAGAGGTTGGAAGATTGCAGATCTAGTCCCCTGGTCTCTATGGTGACCAGACTCATCCTGAGGTTACTACCTAAATCACCAGATTGGCATGTACTCTGATGGGACCAAAAAGGGCTCATTAGGAATAAGACTCCCTGTTGGTATATTCTAGGGATTTTTCAGACAGGGACAAAGACCAAATATATTTTTTATACTATCCCATACAAACACGCAATGCTGGGGAGATGCCTCGGTGGGTCAGTGTGGGGATCCTCCAAACTCATGTAAAATGCTAGGCATGGTTATTGTGCCCATATTCCTAGCTTTGGGGAGGAAGAGACAGGAGGCTCCACAGGGCTTACTGGCTAGCTAACCTAGCCAAACCAATGAGCATGAATACACTCCAGTACCTGCCCACACACTACACATCCTCCAAAGAGGACGGAGGTCATGGCACCCCATCGGTGTCAGCATTCACACTGGAGGCCAAGACCAGGGAGTCTGGGTGTGGAGTGGGCATTCCTGGAGAGACGTGAGAAGAACGCTTCACATACACTAACTGCACTCTTGGGTCTTCGATTGATTCCCTTAAAGAAGACAGACAAGGTCAGAGTAGCCCATTTAATCCCTGCACCCAGACAAGAAGATTGGGAGGAGGGAGGGAAAGAGGAGGATGGGGAAGAGGAGGATTTCAATAGTGCTGTGTGCTGACCTTTCCTGTTATGTAGCCTAGACCTCTATCACGTGTTTGTCAACTACCTTTATGACACCTCCACTGTAAAGCATCTCGATTTAACAAGTCGGATCTTTGTCCCTTAAATCTTTCCCACCCATAGTGCTCCTCTTCGCTTATTCCCAATCTCCTCCCCTCACACCCACGTCCTTTAAGGTGTACTGCCACTCTATACCGCCACCTTCTGGTCAAGATGCCACCATCCCCTGAGATTTCCCAAAAACCAATGAAAAGCCTCTGCTCCTGTCATGAGTTGCCTTCAACCTGTCCGCAGTACAGCTGTCAAAGTGATCTTAATTTCAATTCATTGTCATTCCTCTGCTAAACCTTCCAATGGCTTCCTCTGTGCTCAAACTAAAACCTCCAACCACCAAAATGTTCCACAGTCCCATCAGGACCTGCCTGTGTACCTTTCCTTCTCTGTTCCGACCCTCTGCCTCCTAGCATAGCCGGGTCTCAGGGCCTTGACATCGCTGCGACCTCTGTCTTGTACAATATTCCTCCAGGTACTTGAACCTTTGGACTTCACTTATGTGAATACTAGATTCTCACGGAGGCCCCTGGACTGTCAAATTCAACCTTCCTCAGTCCTGTTTCTTTAGCTTTATTGTGAACTGAATGTTTGCTTCAGCATGGTCCTGGATTGGTTAAAATTAAAAAACACATGGCAAGGATATTTTTATTTATTTTGTCATTTCTCAACTATCTTCACCCCAAATATGCAAATTCCAAGAGGGCAAGAACTTTTGTCTACCATTTACTTGACACCTAGAATAGTATCTGTTGCAGTTAAGTTCTCATTGCTGTATGGAAAAGAACCTGGCTGAAAGCAGAGGGTGGACATCACCTCCGCCATAGCACTGCAAACAATGGCAGGAAAGTGTGCCAAGCACTGGCAAGGGGAAGCTGGCTATAACCTCCATAAACCTGCCCCCAACAACACACCTCCAACAAGGTTCCGGTTCCAAAACTGCCATCAGCTGAGGATCAAGCATTCAGAACACATTAAGATTCTGGGGACACCAGAATCAAACCCCTAAAGTAGCTATTTTAATGGTCAATAAAAATTTCTAAAATATAGCCAGCCATACTGACACATACCTGTAATCCAACCTTGGGGGCTGAGGCAGGAGAATTATGAGTTCCTGTTTCAAAGAAAGACAACCAACCCTGAATCAAATGAGCGCCTGTAACTGAAACTTCTCTCTGTCTCTTCTGTCTTTAAGTTTTCAATTGCTGTGAGCAGCTCTGTGTTCAAGGCATTTAAGAAGCAACGCTAATGTCAACTTTCAGAAGACACACTCGTCCCCTGCTTGTCATAGCTCTTCTCAGCTTTATCTCAAGTTCTTTACGATGCAGTTTATTTTGTACGATGTCTGCAGCTACGTGGCGAATACTCAAGTTTACATAGAACTGAAAAATCCTTATGCAAACTGCCTATCCAAGTTCCTCTCTGATAGCTTGGAATAAAATACTAAGGAAAACCGCTCCTTACATGATGAAAGTTGAATATGTTTCACACTTTTTAATCAAGAAGCTGAGCTCACTCTGTAGGCCATACTCATTTTGTTCCAATTTAACTGCTCAAATATGACCTCCACTGATGAGTAGGTAAGAACAAAGAAAAGGATGTAAGATATGTAATCAATATTTCTGTAGAAAGCAGAACTAAGGAGCTTATTTGCCCGTCACTATTTGAGTAACATCTAACACCTCTAGAATTTTATAAGCCAAATTTAGATTTATAGCCAGGGGCTGGAGAGATGCCTCAGCGATTAGGGTGCTTGCCTGCAAAGTCTAACAACTTGGTTTAGATTTCCCCAGCACCCATGTAAAGCCAGATTCACAAACTGGCACATGCATCTGGAGTTCATTTGCAGTGTTTGGAGGCCCTGGCACACCCATCCCCCTCCTCTGTTTGCAAATACATAGATTTGTAGCCAGGAAAAGTTAGAAGTGCTAAACACAGATAAAGTGGATTCTAGCTAAACGTGGACTAGCCACAGATTCTTCCCGCATTGCCCTGGTAGGATGGAAGCTCAAAACCCAGTATACTACCATTAGTATCTATAAACATTGTTGTTCCTGTGAAGGCTTTAAACACTACCATTTCCCCAGTGCAAACCCTGAAAGCATGGCTTAGTAGCGACTGTTTTTCTATGCTATTACATGTCATTCCGCGCCTAATAAAGAATGACTGCAGAGTCAAACACTTGTTCTGAGAAAAGGGAAGAAAAGAATACTGAAAAGGACAGTGGCTGTGACCAGCTGCTGTGAGAAGGGGAGGAGAAGGAAGTCAGAGACCCCTTAGGTGTTAAGCCTGGATGATTGTGGAGATGGTGACACTTGCACCATCGGGAAAGAAAAGGCAGTGTGAGCA
The DNA here is from genome assembly GCA_004024765.1 of Zapus hudsonius. Taxonomy (NCBI): domain Eukaryota; kingdom Metazoa; phylum Chordata; class Mammalia; order Rodentia; family Dipodidae; genus Zapus; species Zapus hudsonius. The sequence continues at coordinate 1,873 of PVHP010048002.1, read as the reverse complement.
GCAAGAATAAGGCAATCCACACACGGCTGCACAAGGAACTCAGGCTTTAAAAACCTGCCTGTGCCCAAGGGATGAAAGCTCACCACTGCTGGGTAGCACTTGACTCACTTGGTGACCCCTTAAGTTCCTGTGGCTGCTGAACACATTGCCACAGAATGTAGTGGCAAAAGGGCTGGAGAAAGCTCAGCAGTTAAAGTGCTTGCCTGCAAAACCTAACAGCCTGGGTTTGATTTCCCAATACCCATATAAAACTAGATGCACAAAGTGGTGCATGCATCTGGAATTCATGTGCAGTGGCAGGAAGCCCTGGCATGCCCATTCTCTCTCTCTCTCTCTTTCTCTCTCTCTCTCTCTCCTCTCTCCTCTTTCCTTGCAAATAAATATTTAAAAAAATTAAAAATATAGTGGCATGAAAATCACCATTTACAAGACTCCCAGATTCTGTGGGTTGGGAACGGAGTGCATGCTGGGACAATTTGTCTCTGCTCTCTGATATCCGGGATCTCAACGGGATGACTTAAGGACTAGAGACCAAGGAATCTGAAGACTGATTTATTCTTATGTCTGGAGGTTAAGGCTGGATGTCAGCTTGGAGCCTCGGTTCTCTTCCTATGGATGAATCTGGCTCACCTAAAGCAAGTGTACAAACCTCAGTTCTTGAAAAAAAAAAAAAAAAAGAGCTTGTGGATCAAAATCCAGCCTGTGAAGTCAGACAACATCAACCCCATTGTCATCTTCTGGTTGGAGCAGTCATAAGCCCTCTCCAGGTCCCTATCTCTTTGGGGAAGCAAGGTCAACATCATATTGTAAAGAGTACATGGAGCCAGGGCTTCGCGCCTATAATCCCAACATTTGGGAGGCTGAAGTGGGAGGATTACTGTGGTAGTTTGAATTTATGTCCCTCATAGACTCAGCTTTATTAAAGCTTGTAACTTGGACTTCCAGCCACCTGGATGGAAGAGGTGTCACCAGGGGCAGATCCTGGGGTCCAGCCCTAAGGTGTGTTTTTGGGGGGGGAGATCTGATTTCTAGCCTAAAGGTATGCAGAGCAGTGAGCTCTGGCTGTGCGTGCTTGTGGTGCTGGCTGCTTGGTGGTGTCTCTCTGCTTGGATTTATGATGGGAGCAGCTTCTTCCACCATTGATGGAACTTCCCTGGATCTGTGAGCTGAAATAAACCCTTCCTCCTATGAACTGTGTCTGATTTGGATGTTCATCCCAGCAACATAAAGCTGACTACAACAATCACGATGAATTCAAGGCCAGCCTGGGCTACATAGTGAGTTTTAAGTCAGTCTGGTCCAGAGTGAGACCCTGCCTCAAAAAAAAAAAAGTGCTTGGGGTATCATCAGTGAAAACAGAGGCACAAGGAGTCCCAAAAGTCTTTCCCTCCAAAACAGTCATAAACCAGCCCCAACAATATACTTTTAACCAATGGGCCAAGGAAAGTCACAGGGGAAATTACAACTTGCTTTGAGACAAATGAAAGAAAAACTACTGCCCTCCATCAGTATGGCCAAGCAGTCTTTACACTGCACTCAGAAAGACCACAGAATGCTAAAATGTATGGGATGCAGCACAAGCAGTGTCCACAGGGAAATGGAAGAGTCATACATATCTTCATTAAAAGATTCCAAAACATGGTTTAGAGCGAGACCCACCTTGAAAAACCAAAAAAAATTCCAAAGCAGCTGGGCATGGTGGTGCTCCCCTTTAATCTCAGCACTTGGGAGGCAGAAGTAGGGGGATCACCATGAGTTTGAGGCCACCCTGAGACTACATAGTGAATTCCAGGTCAGTCTGGGCTATAGCAAGACCTTACCTCAAAAGAAAGAAAGGAGAGAGAGAGAGAGAGAGAGAGAGAGAGAGAGAGAG
>PVHP010048001.1:0-12552 GCA_004024765.1 Zapus hudsonius | reverse complement strand
AGCTTAGAGGTCTTTGTGTCGAAATCATTGGTTTCTGTCTCACTGGCTTATCCTGTGTTGATTTAATGGCTGTGGCTGTGGGCCCCTTGTTCATCCCGTCATTCTCTGCGGGGTTCCATTTGGATCCTCCACGATATGACTGTGGTGGGTCCTCTCTTGCCAGAATCTCAGCTATCGGCCTACGGTCGGTTGGTAGGGTGTTTCTGGACTTCTGACAAGTAGTACTTTTTCTTTTTTTTTTCTTTTTTTTTTCTACAACTTTAGATCATCATGAATTTTCTGGTGGACTCCAAAGTATAGTTTAGAAAAAAAATATTTTTAAAAAAGTATAGTTTAGACTATGTGGTCATCCAGTGTGGTCTAGAGAAGCCAGAGTTTGGACACTCCTGGTTTAGATCATAACTGACAAATGCTTTGTACATGTTAGGTAATTATACATGAAATAACTGCAATTTTATATCCCTACGTCATTATAACTTTGTGCTTTACTATCCATTATCTTGGTGCGTGGTTGAATTAAACAACAGAGTTTGCTTTAAGACGAAAAAAGTAATTTTACAATTTAATCTGAATTTTTGCACAGTGCTCCCAGAGGGCAGCCACAGGACAAAAGCTCGGACAAAGCGCATGCCTGGGGCTCCGTTTGGCATGGGTCACATCATTTCTTTCTTTCCGTCTTTTTCCCTGGCTCTCTTGGCCTTATCTGACTTCCGTATAGGTTCTGCAACTCAAGTCTGGGTCTTAATCTCCCCCAGTGCTCTTGTCTTGACTTCTTAATGGCCTGCTCTCTCCAGACATAGTAATTTGAAACCTCAACCCAGACAGAGCCTGTGCTCAGGGATTTCCTGAGGCCATGTGTTTGCTTGGGGTCTCGTCCCAGGTCTCCAGAGCTGTCACAGAGCTTGTCCGAGGTCACAGCACCCCAGCAAGCCAGCAAGGCATGCACTTCTTCATTGGCTGGCTTTTCCCTCTGACCAATCTTCAAAGCCAGTGGAGACAGTGCCTGGCCAGGGCCCCAGCCTAAGGATCTGGCACCCTCCGGTGGCCATGGTGGGTGTGCCTTGAGCCTGTCAGCACCCTCTGGTGGCAGTGTAAAGGGTTCTTTCACAAGGTCCAGGCAAACCCTGTAACTTGCTAAAGGAGAAATTCACCAAAGGCCCTGCCTTCCTTTCTCTCCTATGGAAATGGGCACGCATCTATTTTAATCAGCAAGTCAAGGTTAAGTGTAGGGGTCAACACCTCCCTGCTAGTTTGGGGTAGCTAAGTTTGCATACCATACCAGCCAACCTCAGCCAGGCATGCTTCCTAATCACTAAGCCACACAGTCTCTGTTTAAAAAAGAAGTTGCTTTAGGGCAGGAGAGATGGCTCAGAGGTTAAGGTGCTTGCCTCCAAAATAAGACAACTTGGGTTCAATTCCTTAGTACCCACATAAAGCCAGAGGCACAAAGTGGCGCATGTATCTAGAGTTCATTTGTAGTGACTGGAAACCCTGGCATGCCCATTCTCTCTCTCTCTCTCTCTCTCTCTCTCTCTCTCTCTCTCTCTCTCTCTCTCTCTGTGCCAATAAATAAATAAAATTGTTTTGACTGCTTTCAAAGGCCATGCTCTCTGTCAGACAGTGTGAGTTAGTCTATAGCTAGAAGAAAGAAAAAGACAAGAAAAAAAGAGCTGGGAGTATTGCTCAGTGGTGAGCGCTTGCCTGTCAAACACAAAGCACTGGGTCAAATCCCTAGTTCTGGAAATTAAACTAAGCTGGGCTTGCTATCACAGACTTATAATCCTAGCACTTAGGAGGCAGAAGCAGGAAGGTCACGAGTCCAAGGCTGGTCTGGGCTACAGACTGCGTTTGAGTTCAGCCTGGACTACATAGAAAGACCGGGCCTCAACAAATAAACAGAAGAAAGAAGAGGAGGAGGAAGAGTTGAGGTCCTCACAGAACTTGAGTCCTCAATTCCAGCAGTTTCTACGACTCAGTAGCATCCTGTCACCCAGACTTGGTTTAATCATTAGCCACTGGCCGTTGCAATCAACCCCCCCCTTTTCGATGCATTTCATGTGGCTTTCTTTGGCTGGCAATGCAGGACCCTGAAACATCAATTATACAGGATGCTTCTGAAGAGCCTAGATATCAACCCCTAGAGCAGCAGGTGACAGAACGTCGTACTGTGGGTTACGAGAAACAGTTAAGTTAGTAGAGGCAAGTTACTCATTATTCAGACAAGTCAAAAGGGAGGCTCATGGGAAAAAAATAAAAACATGTGTATTCCAAAAACTGGGCCAACTGAGAGAGCCTGGGGCAGAGCTCGACCTGCACCTGCAGCCATGGGGAGCAGCCAGTGCTTGCCTCTCTGGGGGGTTTGGACCTCTCAATGAGTCAGCATTGCCCCCCTCAGACCTGCCTTCTAACCTAGAACCTGGTCGTCCTGCACCTGACTGCAAAAACATCTGGGTGTGGTGGGTGGTGTATGGCTTTTAATCTTAGTGCCTGGGTGGCAGGAGCAGGGGGATCGCTGTGAGTTCCAGGCCAGCCTGGGCTAGAGTGAGACCCTGCTTGGAAAATACAAAAAAAAAAAGAAAAAAAAAGCCCCTTTAGCTTCCTCTCTCTTAGCACATAGTCAAATTGAAACTTCCCTTTGTGTCTCTTGGGGGTTCTCAAGAGAGGAGACTTGACTTCTGCTTATCTTTGAAACCAAAAGTACATAGAGCAAAGGTTGCTGGATATGGTTTATAGCCACACCTTAGGCCAGGTGTCCAATTAGCTATGGTCATGTAACTCACTACCCACTCAGTAAGGTGAGTGGGTAGAGATTTTACTAGAAAGCGATGTGGGCATGGCCAGGAATAATTGGCATCTCTAGTCAAGCCCAGTTAAATGTAACTTGAACTCTTGCCAGTAGGAAAAATTAAACCCGTTGTAAACATGGGCAACCCATTCCCCAAAGACCTCCACCTTCTAATGATCTCAGGTTGGGGGAGCGTTCACCTGCCGGTGCCGCCAGGCACCTGTGCCATCCTCTACCTCAAAGTGCACCTTCTTCAGGTCCCCAGTCGCCCCTGAAACTGCCTTAACACCGCAGTGAGCTAGAGCACCCCACTCACCCGGGAGACTATTTTTTTTTCTCCCCTTAACCACACTAAAGACTTTGCTTAGTAAAGCGTTTTGAAGATTTAGAAAGTGACGGCTCAGTCTGCTTAGGATTTATATCCCAAACAGATGTGCCAAGAAGTCAGAGGAATCAAACTGCTGTTCTGTGAGTGGAATAATAGATGAACTTGCCTTTTGGTAGTTTCCATACACAGCTGGATGAATTGCAATGGAGTCTGCATGGCTAAGGATGCGTTTATCAAGCACACACCATTCGTTGACGCGGAGGTCTCAGCACAGCAACCACCTTGGGGCCATGCACACACACATCCTTGAAAATTACTTCTCGTCACCTGTGAGAAAAATCAGCCAAGTAGCTGAGATGTGCTTGCACTTAACTTACCTTGAGGAATCCTTTGCCTTTCCTCAGGATGACTGAACCATGCCATGATGACAATAAGAGGCTCCTATATCAAGTGCCATCACCTGGGACTGGAGAGATGGCTCAGTGGTTAAGGCACTTACCTGCAAAGCCTAACGACCTGAGTTTGATTCCCGATACCCATGTAAAACCAGTTGCACAAGCCACAGCCATTCAACCAACTCTGGATAAGCCAAATGTGTTTGTGTTTTTCAGGATGCAACGAGAGAGCTGTGGCCCATCTAACCCTACCAACCAACCGTAGGCCGATGGCTGAGATCCTGGCAAGAGAGGAGCCACCACAGCCATATCGGGGAGGATCCATAGGGAACCCAGCAGACAATGACAGATGAACAAGGGACCTATAACCACAGTCATTCAATCAACACAGGATAGGCCATTGAGACAGAAACCAAGGATTTGTGACACAAGGATCCCTAAGCTCGCAACATTAAAGCAGCCTTATTACTCACCCACCACGACTCAGGGAACTGAGCGGAAGAGGGGGCGGAAAGATTGTGAAAGCCATGGTGGGGGAGACTGTCCGGAGGCATGGCACCCCTCAGTAACAACACACTTGGGCCAGGAAGACCGGGATGAGTACTAAGATATACAGGATCCCTTGCCACAAGGACTAATACAGACAGCCCAAGGAGGAGGATATACAACTGATCAGGGATGGGGAGGGGGGGAATTGGGGAATTCGAGATAACAATGCATGGTTTGCCCACTAAATAATGTAACTCATTATGGTCAATAAATATATATTTTTTTTAAAAAACAGTTGCACAAAGTGGTGCATGCATCTAGAATTCATTTGGAGGTCCTGGCACACCCAGCCTGTCTGTCTGTCTGTCTTCTCTCTATCTCTTTCTGCTTATAAATAAATAAATAATACTTTAAAAAGAGTACCATTATCTTACACTCAGAATATTAGCACTTGTTATGGTTTGAATGTCAAATGTTCCCCGCACATTCGTGTGTTTTTACACACTTGAACCCCAGGTGGGAGGTTGGGGAACCTTGTGGACTTGGGATCTTGCTGGCAGATGTATGGCTATCAGAATGGGGCTTGAGAGGCCAGGCCCACCTTGCTTCTAGCTGGAGCTCCCTGCTTCCTGACACTCTGAGATGTGAGCAAGCGTCTTCATCCTCTGCCAGCACGGTACACGTGGGCTGGGACACTGCCATGACGTCCCTCCATGTGGACTGTGAGCCAGAGTCACCTTTCCTCTGTGAAGTTGCTTTGCCAGCTGCCTGTCACAGAGACCACAGAGTAACTAATGCTCCCACTTAATGGGGGTTGTTGGAAGAGCCGGTGAGACAAGGTTTACAAACAGAGCTCTTCAAATATTCTCTCTCTCTCCCTCTCCCTCTATCTCTCTCTCTCTCTCTCTCTCTCTCTCTCTCTCTCTCTCTCTCTCTCTCTCTCTCTCTCTCTCTCTCTCTCTCTCTCTGAGGCTCACCACATTACACAATGCGGTCTAAGCCTCCCAAGTACCTGCCACTGCGCCTGACGTGAAATTTCATTTCTCACTTACTATTTTACAAGTTTTTTTTTTAGTATAGCTCCTCTTTTTAGCCTAAACACAATGTGTGTGGCACCATTGTAACTATTCCCCCATTTTATTATACTTTTTTATATCTTTGTTATGAATAAGTATATACATTATATGAGCAAATCTTGTGAAGGTGTCCCTGTTTCCCTCCTCTCTGTCCTCTACCCACTGGGGTCCTTCCTGGGTGCGCATTCTGGATCTGTCCATAGGATAGGGGGTTATGAGCTGCACCAGAGGGAGCCAGGTTTTCTTTCTTTCTTTTTTTTTTTTTTCCTTCCCCCTTTGTGTGTTGTTGCTGAGGTGGGCCATGTCTCTGGATATTCTCGCCCACCATGGCTCTTACATTCTTTCTACCCCCTCTTCAGCTCAGTTCCCTGAGTCATAGTGGGTGAGTTTTAAGTCTGCTTTATTGTTGAGATTTTAAGTATCTCTGGACCTTTGCCCTGAGTTGTGTTGGGTATCATTGGTGTCTGTTTCCATTGACCTTTCATGGGTTATCAAACTTGCCGTGGTGATTGGTCTCCTGTTTGTCTCATCACTTTCTCATAGGTTTCATTTGGGCCCTGTGTGAAGGCCAGGGGTGGTTTGTCTCCTGCCAGGATGTCAGCCATCATCCAATGTCTTGTTGGTGGAATGGAGTTGTCCCCTGCTCTCTCAATTCCTTCTGAAAAATGCAAACAAAATCTCCATCAAAAAGTGAGATCAGTATAGGTTAAATGAGATAACATTGCTATTTTGGCAGGATTCTAATGGGTGTAGCCTCTCTAGCTCTCTGGTAGTGGAAATTCCCCTAGGAGCCCGAATTCTTTTTCCCCATAGGATTTTGCCATGGGTCCCAGTTCCAGTTAAGGGTTCCTTGTCACTAAGTAGATCTCTTAGCCAATCAGTAAGCCGTTGATTACCCTCCTCGGTTTAGTGCCACTATTGCACAGATGAGCACTTCTTGACTTGCTGGTCTCTTCCATATAGCTGTGTGTGCAGCATTCTTGTGATAACTGTCTATATTGTGTATCAGTAGTGTCTGCTTTCTCCCATGTTCTAACACAAAAATAGTAAAGAGAAGTTAATTTACCAGGGGTGAGTTTTCTAAGGCAAAAGGACATCTCTGACTTCTTGATGAGTGTTCCTACGGCAAAAAACTCAAGTTCTACGACAGACTTCAGGGAAAGAAGATTAATATTGTACTAAAGGAAAAATCTTCCACAATTTTCATCTAAGAATTGTTCCTCAACTGGAAATATTATGCGGACATATGTTTTTAGTAGCCTGGAAAGCTGGATATGATACAATTAAATCTTGATTTGAATGTCAACATGCATTTTTCAGCTTTTCTTTTTTTTTAATTTATTCATTTTCAAGCAGAGAGAGAGAGAGAGAGAGAGAGAGAGAGAGAGAGAGAGAGAGAATGCACCAGGGCCACCATGGTGTGGGTCTGGCTTACGTGGGACCTGGGGAATTGAACCCAGGGCCTTAGGCACTGGAGGCAAATGCCTTAACCGCTGAGCCATCTCTCCAGCCCCCCCCAAATATTTTAATTTATTTGTAAGCATAGAGAATGGCATTTTTCAGCTTTTCTGATGCATTATGAGAGATCAAGAAGAAAAATAACAGGGAACTCTGAAACAGGGAGCAGTGAGTCAACGTAAGAGCCAGAGTTACAGTGGGAAGATGCCGGTACTAACCCTAGAGCAAGTTGGCTGAGCCTGGAGGTAGGCCACCAAGTGCAGAAGCACACCCGGGAGTCACTGAGCCTGGTGACACAGAGGAAGTTGCAGAGAATCCCGGTCACTTGTACCTCAAAGCTTCCCAAAGATTCACATGCAGAGTCTCTCGGGAGAATGCAGCTCTCAATGTGGGTCCTTAGCATTGTCACAAATTAAGTTCCAAAACTAGAGCATATCCAGGTATAACGGTCCACACCTGTAATCCTGTCACTTGGGAGGTCGAGGCAGGATGAGGAGTTAAGGTCATCTTTGGCTACATGGTAAGTTGCTGGCCAGTCTGGGCTACATGAGACCCTATCTGAAAACAAACAAACAAACCAATAAAATATGAGCTCATAATAAAAAAAAAATGCCGGGCTGAAGAGATGGCTCAGCGGTTAAGGCACTTGCCTCCAGTGCCTAAGGCCCCGGGTTCAATTCCCCAGGTCCCACATAAGCCAGACCCACAAGGTGGTGGCCCTGATTCTCTCTCTCTCTCTCTCTCTCTCTCTCTCTCTCTCTCTCTCTCTCTGCTTGAAAATGAATAAATAAAATATTTTTTAAAAAAAGCCAAGACATAAACCATCACAAGTAAGAATTGATTGAAATGATAGATAGTTTCTATAGAAACTGAATGATTGAATAATAGATTCTTAATCTTTTATGAACTTTTTTGTTTGGTTGGCCTTTGGGGGGGTGCAGGATCTCACTCTAGTAAAGGTTGACCAGGAACTCACTCTGTAGCCCAGGCTGGCCTTAAACTTATGGAGATCCTCCTACCTCAGCCTTTTGAGTGCTGGGACTAAAGATGTGAGCCACCATGCCCAGTTTATGAGCCATTTTTAAAAAGTAGAATATGGGGCTGGAGAGATGGCTCACCAGATAAGTCGCTTGCCTGCAAAGCCTAAGGTCCCAGGTTCCCCAGGACCCACGTAAAGCCAGATGACAAAAGGATGCATGCATCTGGAGTTTGTTTGCAATGGCTGGAGGCATGCCCACTCTCTCTGTCTCTTCTCTCTCTCTCTCTACTTGCAAATAAATAAAACATTAAAAAATTAAAATATGGCCGGGCGTGGTGGCGCACGCCTATAATCCCAGCACTCAGGAGGCAGAGGTAGGAGGATCGCCAGGAGTTCGAGGCCAGCCTGAGACTACAGAGTGAATTCCAGGTCAGCCTGGGCTAGAGGGAGGCCCTACCTCGAAAAAAAAAATTAAAATATGGAATAGAATAAGAAACAAAGAACAAACAAACAAAGAATGACCGAAATGATAAGTAAAAGAATCAAATATAGATAAATATAGATACTAATGTAGATGTCATAAAATTCATCTCTGAATGTGTTAAAAAGAGAGTAAAAATAGCTGAATCCAGGATTAATGATCTATGAGGAAGCTGCCTTGTAATGCCGCACAGAGAGCAAGGGAGGGAAATAGGAAAGAGATTAAGAGACAAGGAAATCAGGGACTGATAGAGCATTGGCCTACCATGCGTCAAGTCCTGGGTTCGATCCCCAGCATTTCATCAACCAGGCATGGTGGCACACTGTGATCTCAGCACGTGGGAGGTGGAGGCAGGAGAGTCATCTTTAGCTACATAATGAGTCTGAGGCCAGGCTGGACTATATAGTGAGACCCTGTCTCAAAGTAAAAAAAAAAAAGTCAGGATAAGCGCTAGCATGTCCAGTCAGAGTTCCAGAAGGAAAGAACAGTGAGAATAGAGACAGGCAAACTGGCAAGTAGAAGGGTCAATGCACTGCAATCCAGCCTCCCAGGTGCTGGACGACAGGCAGGAGCCACCACACTGTGTCCACAGCATGATCGTACGAAGTAAAGAGATGACAGAAAGTAAGAGAACCATGTTTACAAGTTTTTACAAACGAAATGAAATAATATATTCCTTAGAAATAGATGCGTACATGATTAAGTTCTTTTTTGAGACAGGGTCTCACTCTAGCCTAGAACTCACGGTCATCATCTCCTGTGTCAGCCTCCCAGGTGATTATAGGTGCCACACCTGGTTTTGATGAGTAATTTTGGTTCTTTACCTTTTTTTTTCAAGGTAGGGTCTCGCTCTAGCCCAGGCTGACCTGGAACTCACTCTGTAGTCTCAGACTGGCCTCAAATTCACATCAATCCTCCTACCTCTGCTTCCCAAGTGCTGGGATTAAAGGTGTGTACCACCACACTGACCAGATCATTTTTTTAAACTATTCATATATATATATATATATATATATATATATATATTATTTATTCATTTTCAAGCAGAGAGAGAGAAAGAACATATTAGGGCCACCACCTTGTGGGTCTGGCTTATGTGGGTCCTGGGGACTTGAACCTGGGGCCTTAGGCACTGGAGGCAAGTGCCTTAACCTCTGAGCCATTTCTCCAGCCCTAGATCATTTTTTAAAAAGCAAGAGAGTGATATACACAATGTGCAGGATAGTAGCTACTTCTGGGGAGGAGGGGCAGAAGTGATACACCAGTTCTCAGATTGGCAGGCCAACTCATTTTACTACAGTATTTCACATGAATATGTCCACAAATGTTACATAAAAAAACAAGTTGCCAAAATGGTAATTTATTTATTTGCAAGCAGAGAGAGTGAGAGAGACAGAGAGAGAGAGAATGAAACAGAAAGAGAGGATGGACGTGCCAGGGCCTCCAGCCACTGCAAACAAACTCCAGACACATGCACCACTTTGTGCATCTGGCTCTATGTGGACAGTGGGAAATCGGACCCGGGTTGTTAGGCTTTGCAGGCAAGTGCTTTAACCACTGAGCCATCTCTCCAGACCATCAAATGGTATTTTTTTAACTAGATTTTTACAATGTTTATTTGAAAATCACTACTTAATCCTTGTGATTTATGGTAAAGGGCTATAATTAAGCTCTAGAAACAAATGACCAGGTTTTTCAAACCATTTGTTTAATTCAGAATTCATTTTCACAACAATGAAAATTAGTGACGGTCAAGTTGTGCTTGGACCTGGACACTGTCTTCCGGGGATCCTTTGCTGGGAGAGCCCTCCTGGGCTCACTCCATTTCAAAGAATCCAGATGATTGATTCTCCTACCTGCTGCTCCTCCTCAGTCTTTCTGGAAGTCATCAATTTCTCTTGGGGTGAAGTTTTCCCTGTACTAGTTGGGACCATTCCATGGAGGGATCCTACCCATTGTCTTGTGAAGAGACACAATCCAAGACCCCTTGAGATTCAGGGGATTTCTAGATGCTTAAAAAAATCCTATTTGAAGGGGTGCCTATTTTAATTATGTTTATGATTTTTTTTTTTTTGAGGTAGGGTCTCGCTCTAGTCCAGGCTGACCTGGAATTCACTCTGTAGTCTCAGGGTGGCCTTGAACTCACGGCAATCCTCCTACCTCTGCCTCCCGGGTGCTGGGATTAAAGGCGTGCGCCACCACACCCGGCTGTTTATGATCTTTTAAGCACGCTGTAGCTTCTTCCTACCAAGTGAATTCACCAGACAAATTCCCTACTCAAACTTTATCTCTATTTGTTTTCAACACTAAACACTGACGTTGATGATCACAAAAAAAGAAGGGGTGGGCCCACGACTCTGCAGAGGGGAGGAGGTTCTTCTCATCATCCCCAAGGTCTTGGTTTCTACAGATTATGTACAACAATCCCTGGAAGCATGAGAAGAGGCTTTCTCCCATTGGCTGTTGCTGGGGAGAAACCAAGAGCAGTGAGGGTCTGAGGAGTGAGCAGGATTCCCTGGCAGAAAGAAGCTCTCACCAGAGAGGTCTCCAGGATTCAGCCCCTCACAGCAGAACCTGCTCAGCAGTGAGCCATCCTGCCTGCCTGTTACCACAGCTTGTGAAAAACAAACCAGTGGTAGAGTGCTTCCCTAGCATGGCATGAAATCCTGGGTTCAATCCTTAACACTTCATGAACCCAGTGTGGTGGCTGGCACACACCTATAATCCCAGCACCCAGGAAGTGAAGGCAGGAGGATCATAAATTCAGGATCAGCCTTGGCTACGGAGTTTGACAGTTTGGAAAAAACAAAAGAGGGGAGTCTTGGGAAGAATGATTTCCCATAATTCCATAGGCTAGAAGACCTATGGACTCATACCACCATGTTCCCCAGTTTTCCAAAATGTCAGGGATTGCTTGCTCAGGAGTTTCAGCACGCATTCCCTGTTGATTTACAGGGGAATCTGTCACCAAAATTAGGGTCACAAATGGGTCTCTCCATTCTCTACCTCTTTATAAAGTATAAATTGGTTTCTGAGGATGAGAGTCCTCCAACGACAACTAGGCGCCTCTAGGACAGTTTAGAGACAGGGTCTGCTAGGGGCCCAGCCTAGGGCCAGGGGCTTCTTGTTTCATCGTCCCTGCCTGCCTCTGAGCTTTGAATCCCACCGAAGACTGGGTTCTAGGTCTTTCTTTATATATATATATATATATATATATATATATATATATTTGCAAGGATAGAAAGAAAGAAAGAGAGAGAGAAAGAGAAGGGGCACAACAGGGCCTCCAGCCACTACAAACGAACTCCACATGCTGGCTTTATGTGGGACTAGGGATTTTGACCCAGGTCATTAGGCTTTGCAGGCAAGCACCATCTCCCCAACCCTCCAGGTCTTTCTTAATGCATAGCAGTCAGACTCAGCTTCAGCAGTAGTCTGGGCTGTTTGCCCTCTGGAAGAGGACAGATGCACGTAGTTTTGAGGAGAAATCTGTGAGCGAAGTGACAAGTCGCACCAAGGAAAAACCATCTACACCAGGAAACCATGAGGTCATCCCAGCTGCTGTCCAGGGCCAAGACACTGAGCAAGGCCCAGAGCTAATAAAAACCTTTGAATCTCTGGTGAGTTCATGAAGGGACCTCAGCTTCAGCGGCTGTAATTATGATCTTCCTAGGACAGCCATCTCCTGTGCTCTGCCAAGGAAGGGAGGAGAGGAAGGCAGACAGAGCAGCACTAGGATGTGGAAGGGAACCTTTGTAGACGAAGCCCTGATGGCCTCGGAGGCCACTTACCAGGGGTATTTAAAGAGATGAAAGTAAGCTTCCATAAATACCCTTTTGGTTCATCTCTTTGTTTTCGTAATATAACACTCAAGCAAAAGAAAAGGGCAGTTTCTTTCTTCCCGTCTCTTCCTTGTGCAGTCAGGACCTGCTGAGTGGGCTGAAATGGGATTTCATTCTGCCACCCATGAGGGGTTCAGCAGCAAAGCCCGAGGTTACACAAGGGTGTGTCTGCAGCAGGGGTGACACTCAGGGGGTCTTGGCCAACTAGAGAAGCAAGAGTCCTAGATATATATGTTTCTGACCACTGAGTCCAAGGTCAGGATTAGCCAGGTAATGAAATACCAGGAGTGAGGAGGGAGGGGCTCTTCACCATTCAGAGGCCCTGCTGTGGGTGCGGACCAATCAGGAGTCAGGACATGGTCACCAGGTGTGACAGGTACTGCTAATGCACATACTAGAGTGTCCCTGAGACAGTGGGAGGGGCTCTCCATCTCCCAAATTGGGAGCCACCATCTCTAAATCAAATTCTTTTTTTAAATATATTTAATTAACTTATTTGAAAGAGTGAGAGGAAGAGGCATATAGAATGGGGCGTGCATCTGGGCCTTGTGCATCTGGTTTTACATGGGTACTAGGGAATCAAACTCAGGTCCTTCTGTTTTTCAGGCAGCTGCCTTAACCCCTAAGCCATCTATCTTTCTAGCCCCCAAATTCTTTTTTAAAAATATTTATTTATTTGAAAGGAGAGAGAGAGAGAGAGAGAGAGAGAGAGAGAGAGA
>PVHP010048000.1:0-12686 GCA_004024765.1 Zapus hudsonius | reverse complement strand
AATTAGCTCCCTTCACTTAAGCAAACAAACAGAAATCTTTATTTCCCCCTTCTTTCAATTTCTGAAAAGAGTTAAACAGACAGGTGATCTTTATGGAACATTGGCTCACCTAAAGAATTGAAACTATTTCCGCAGAATAATTTTAAAAAACTAGCTGATTTTATTACAGAAATGATCAGAGAACTTGACATATAGTAGGTTATAGGAAAGCTTACACATTAGAGATGGATGGATTCATCCAAGCACACTACAGTGTTCTGGTGAAGTAGAATTTAAGATAAGCATATCTATCATCATTAATCAACAATAATTTCAGTTATGTTTTCCTAATGAAAGCAACACCAAGAGTGAAGACAAAATATTCAAGGAAAACAAACACTCACATATTTTCTACTGTACATGAAATCCTGTTAATTGAGTAACAAAATGTTCATTAACAAATTCTTGTAATAATATCACTAAATCTCAAAGCTTACAAAAAGTGAGTTAGTGTCCTCTGTGTTTAAGGACACAATCATAAAAATAGTATACATTTTTTGAAGTTTGAATAAGTCTCTAAAACCAGTTAAAATCTTCTAAAACAATCCCATCTCTTCACCAAAGGGTAAAGGGCTATTAAAATCTCCATATCAGCTTTCACGTGTACTAGTTTATTTTGAGGGAGCTGAAATTATAAAATAAAGTTTTTACTAGAAGAAACCCCCCCCCCCTCTCTCTCTCTTTCTCACACACACACACACACACACACACACACACACACACACACACACACGGACCATAGTCAGCTTGCTATCATTTATCAGTACAGTGTGGACATTGTTTACAATACTGTACTCACATAGGATGATCATAGAAAGGCACTTTTTGTCTGTGAACAACTCTTTCTTTGCTTTTCCTGGCCGCTCAAGTCTGAAACTACAGGCATGAGAGCACTTGTTCAGTCCGTCATATTCAGAGGCAAGTGACAGAGATGACAGAAGAAAACAAATTTCAAAGGCATTTTCAAACCATTTGGAACTAAAAAATAGAATCCGAGCTGTGAAATAAATTCACCTCATCCTGCTCAAAGCCTTTTCTTGTGACAGGACCATCTTGTTATTTAAATGATGAATATTTGACAATTCTTACTTTGTCTTTGGGAGAAGGCTACCTACCAGAAAGTATTCTCCAAAGAGACAACGCTGGATGGGGTTACCTAAGGCAGCACGTTTCCTTGGTGGCAAAGCTGAGTCCTGTTGAATCTTTCAAAGGTGAAACAGTATGAAGAGAAAGATATAATGCTTGATTTTTTAAAAATTTCACTCAAAATAACACTGTTGAGCCTTTTGATCTCAGAGGACATGTTATGCATGCTCACTTTTCAATGCACATGAGTAACGCAGTCAAGATAGAAAAGAAATTCATTTTTAATATCTTACACATATGAGCAAGCAGAGGTGGATAAGCTACAGGATTAGTCTAGAGTCACGAAATAAATGTCAGAATCAAGTCAGCAACTTAACTTTTGATTCTAAAATCTCTGCTCCGTTCAATGTATTAAGCAATTTTGAACGATCACACGTTACATTTGGAGCTAGGGAGATGGGTCAGTGGTAAGAGGTGCTTGAGTTTGAACCCCTAGCACAACAGGCAAAGCTAGATGCACCAGGGTACACAATGGGCGACAATGTCAGGAGACTCTGCAAGCGCACATGCCAGCTAGTCTGGCCTTAGTGGCAATCGGCAAGAGAGAACTTGTCCCAAACAAGGCGGAAGAAGATCAACCCCCAGGTTGTCTTCAAGTACATCATTATATGCAAACCCTCCTCACACATACATAATAAAATGCTTCATTGTTGAGCCCTGGACCAGATTTTCTAAATCAGAGTTTCAAGAGCTAAGTTTTAAATGAAAAATTATCTTTATGCAAACCATCCAAAAATACTTGGATGCCACTTTTTAAACTATTCAGCTGTGGCTTTGGAAGTCATTCTCAAAGATACATAATACATGTATAATTTTAAGAAACTTAGAAAGAAAAATGGTTTTGCCACTTTGAAAGAGGTTCAAATAGGAGTGTGCCATTTACAAAGTGAGTTTTTACGTCTTTCTGAACCCAAACCTTAGAAAAATCCAAGTGTGTATGAAGAATCCAGAGGTCCAAAATCTGTAGCCTTCTTGCAGAAACTTGGCAGGTGCTGGGGTAACTACGCCAGCAAAATGACACCAGGACATTCAAAGCCTGCAGTATTTCTTGGGGTGACTGCCAAATTGTACTTTCTTCTTTTTTTATGTAGTTTTCAAACCTGGCAGGAGTTCTTTCCCTTCATTGTCTACTTAGGGGAGATTTATGAGATCCCTGAAATCCAGATAGGGATTAAATATTTCTTGAAAGTTAAGTGTTCAGAGGTGTGATGGGTGAATGCAGAATACACCTGCTACTTTCTCACTCCACAAACATTAAAACAAACGTGAGGAGAGAGGCAATATAGACTAAGACCATTCTTGGAATATGGCTGAAACATGGCTAAAATATAAACATGAGGAAATAAGACTTTGGGCAGCAAAGACATTTTATCCAACTATCAGGACATCGCTGGTGTGAAAGTTTTCTTATTGTCCTGAAGCTGAATATTGTGACCTCCAGATCCCATCTCCTTATCTATGAGGTGACTTTTCAATGCCACAGAAGAGGACAATTTCCTTATGAGCTCCGATTCCCAAAAATCGACTTTCTTTTCCTCTACTTTTGTAATGGAAAATTTAGTAAACATCAAAGAAAAAGCTCTTTGCCCCTTTTTACTGAGAAATATTTTTAATAAACTATCCTGCTCTGCAGAGGTAAATGGAGTAATGATCTTCCCAGATTGTTCTGTGAACCGAGGTCCTCATTTCCCTTGCTGCTGTGGATATTGATAGATGACAGCTTTTCTAGACTTGTCTGGCAGTACCCTGTCAATGCCTGGCACACAGCGAGTATGAGGGAAATATTTGTTGAACTGTTTGAGAGCATTGATTATCAATGAGTTATCTGTTTTCTGTACAGTGCCAGACATCAAACTCACTCATGGATTTAGTGGGTGCATAGTGAATGAATGAACGAATGAATGAATGACCAAAAACACAAATAAACTTTAGAATAATATATTTTCCTTCCCTTCAGCAATATCCAGTTAAGTTTTCACTGTCTTTTAGCTAGAAACTATCTTCCTTAGAAGTGTCTTCTTCAGTTTTTCTTCCAATGTCATAATGTCAGCATCTCTAACTATGACGTCTTTCTCAGTGTTCACTGTAACTTGTAATTATATACCTTTATGAATATTTCACTCATGTCTGTCTTCCAGAGAAGGGTCTATATGTGTCATAAGATTAAGTTTGCTTATTTATTTATTTTGTTTTTCTGTATCCCTGAAAACTACTATGATGTAATGAAACATAACTGACATATATTTACTGGCTAGATGAATACTGAATGAGGAGAGAGAAAACGGATTTCAAGATGACAAAGAGATGAGGAGGAAGCATGCAAGAGACGGGGAGAAGAAGACAAGCGTGAGGGACACAGGAGAGGGAGAGGAGAAGGTGGAGATGGAAAGAATGAGCATGAATTAATGAGAGAATAAATCTGAGACACCAACCAGATATCGCCTTTTCTGTACCAGGCAGCAGACATGAAAGTATAAGAGAGGATTTAAATCTCAGAGAGAAACAAAAGCATTAAAGAAGAAACAAGGAGAATGACAGAAGCTAAGACGACCTGTGGGAAGCCTAAGCTTCCTTGAGAAGGAGTGGGTAAGTTCTATTATTGACAAGTGAAAGTGATGGACACACTGGAAACCATTGAGCACTTTGGTCTTGGTGAAGTCAGGACTGGGGAGGTCTTATATAGTTCTGTAATAGTTGATCCTATTTTTTAAGTGCCCAGCCTGAGAGCATTGCATTGATTAATTGGGAAAGAAGTGTCCCCCTAGATGGTCAGGCATCTAGGGAGGCTGCAGAACAGCATTCAAGGGAGCCAAACATGGAAGTCTTACCAAGGTACCTAGCATGTGCGGTGTCACACACAGGAGAAGGGTCAGGGAGGAGGGCTGGCTTCCTTACATTCCTCATTTATAATTTGTGCTATTAAATCTAGTGAAGTCTAAAGCACAGAATGAAATTCTGTTTGTACTTGCCTTTCATGGCCATTTCTTCATGACATCTATGAGGGAGACTTTTCCTTGCAAATTGCCTGATTTTTTTTCATGAGTATAGAAAGCCAGTTTTGAATACTGGGAAATGGTTTGGCCTTTCTGAAAATTGGTTTATATAAAATTCAGTCCTTGGACTAGACCCCATCTGATGGCACTCAACAGGCAATGCGGTGGCTTTACTCTAGCCTGTCAGCTCTAAAGCAAGGCCTTAGCATGGAAGTCTAGGCTGTCGTTCAGGAATCCCAGATAAACTGACACGGTTTAGAAAGGCCGGTTCTCCTCCATGGCTGGTCTCTTTCTATTTGCATCAGGATCCTACAATGTGCTTATTAAAAGTACACATTTGGGGGCCTTACCTGGAAGAAAGCTCATTTGTAAGTCCGGCAGGACTATCTACCATTAACAAGCAGCTCAGACATTCTGGATACATGTGACTGCATAGTTTACAGAACTCTGACATACTTCATCCAGAACGCATCTCTGCATTTGGCATTTAGAAGACTGGGTTAGATCACACGTGCATTCTAATCAAAAGTGAGGTGTCTCTGTTAAATGCTTTAAAAAAAAATCTGTGCTGCACATCATGAAGTAAGGTGCTCAGACTCCCTCAGTGATGAGAATGACAATAAATACTTTGTTGCCTTATTATTAATTTACAGAATGGAATGGCTATTGCACTTGGGAATAAAAATGGTAAATAATATGACTTTCCACCAAGAGTAGAGAGCCTTCTCTGTGTAATAAGTGATTTCCATTTCTAATATTGGGTTGCACCCATGACATGAATTATTCAACATGCCAGCCTTCTACCAATAAGCCTGTCAGTTTAAACTGGTGGAATGTAGTATTAGATTCATTCTTTGCCACATAAAATATAACATTGTAAAACCAACACACACACACACACACACACACACACACACACACACACACACACACACACACACAAATGTGTCATTATGTCACAGATCATCACAGACCTGGGGCCTGCAAGGAGAGGTCATAGAAGCCTTTCATAGATCCATTGTCCTCAAGTTGATCTTTGATGTTGAGATATTCAGATTTTTTTTTTATTCAACATTGCCTTTATTTGTGCAGATAACAGGATCTTAAATTAGAAGAAAACTCACTCCCATCTGTGGTGCTCCTGACACTTCTGATCTGGACTCAATTCTAAAAACACATTCCTTCAGCAACACCTGGCCTTATGCTCCCTATTCCCACACTCCCTAGTTTATCACTTTGTTCTGAAAATAATTTTAAGGCTCAACTTGAAGAATAATAAATCTTACAAGACACCCAGGCTCATTCGTATGCCGAGTTCCACAGGAAGGCTTTGTAAGAAAATGTGAGGAAAGCTTCTTAGGATGCATGTCTCATGGCTGGGAAACCACTGCAGCTAATAGATGGGACCTGAGTAACGGAGATCTGTTTAAGCTGATAGTACTTCGCCGAGCTCCATCAGCAAAGGCGGTGTGTGCAGGTCCTCTGTGGGGACTCTTTGACTCGGCACCTGAGCTACCAACAATGACCTTACATAGTTTGAAAATACTTGCACGTCAACTACATGATCCAACTGCAAATAGCTGATGATGGGACTCTGAAAGAGACGGGAAGGCAACATGTCCACATGGATCTTAATACATCTTAAGTATCCTTTCTGCAAGATGGCCACAAGTGAGTCCACTTGGCCCTCTATCCTGTGTGGAGAATATCTACATCAGTTCACTTGATCTTTGATCCCCCTTGGTACCTGAGGCAGGAAAGTGTCTCTGTCTTAGCCAAGCTCAAATGATGATGGTTCCTGTATCCTCATGCCAAAATCAAAATTATCAGCAATTATCTTGGATATTTACATCAACCAGCTACAACCCCTCCTACTTTCACCAATCATATTTAGTATCTTCCTGGGCTAATCTCTAGGCAGACCTCTATGGAGTGACACAAGGGACTGTGTTCTTAGTTGCCCCTTCCTTTTTCTTTGACATCCTTTTGACATGGGTTCTCTCTGTGCTGTGCAAGCTGGCTCCAAGCATCTAGACTCATGTGATCTGCCCACCTCTCGTTTCTGAGTAGCTAGGGCTGTGGTTATTCACCACCATATTCGGTTTTCTCTTTAATCTTAAACCTTCACTTCCATGTGACTCCATATGCTTTGACGAAAACTCGTCAACTGACAGCTTCTTAGAGAGGAAAGATTTTCTTAGAGAGGTAAGATTTTCCTGTTAAAATTGTACATTATCTATACCGGCCACAGTGCAATCTGTAGTTGGCTGTGGATCTTTTGAATTTTGATAATTTTTTGAGCTTTCCATCGAGTTCTAGTCATCAGGTGGTGAGCTCTTTCCCTAAGATGGAGAACACAGTCTCATTTTGTCTTACTCTGTGGGTTCCTCCTCTCTTAGATCCATACTGTTCACTTACTCATTCAAATATGGCCTGGATTCCTAGTGTTTTATAGGCTTTCTTTGACCCTAAAATACAGGATAAACTGTACAAAGTTCTTAATTGAGGAAAATGTACATTCCAACACATTCTTGCTCAAACGTCAAATCACATCAACTTGTATATGTCACTTCTATCAAGGATCAAATTAGACATCCACCACCTTTGCTCTGACCCAAGATTCCTGAGTGCTGAAGCTAAAAAGAAACAGCAGGGCAGTGTGGGCAACACTACAGCTTAACTTCTTAAACCCACTTACTCCTCAAGCATACTAGTGATCACCCTGATAGTCTGACTCCCTCGAGAACCCAAAGCAGGCCAATAACAACATGGTGACCAGTAGTTACTGAAGCAGGCACTACAGGAGTAAACCTCTCTCCTGTCTCCATGCCTTTGTAGCTCCAAGGCTGGGACCAGCACCTCTTCCACAAAAGGCTCTCAAGGATATATTTCTGAGATAAACGTGTATCTCACAAATGAGAAAAGTAAAGCGAAGAGAAGCTAAATGACTTAGCTGAGGTCACACAATAGCAAATAGAAGAACCAACATACTGGATTCTCATTCTATCACTGTGACAAAAGACCTTATATAAAAACATTAAAGGAGGAAAGATGTGTCTTGCTTCCCAGTTTCAGAGACTTCAGTCCAAGGTGAGAACATCAAGCTGAACAGCAAGGCTGGGAACAAATCAACAGCAATGCTGCTCGCTTCAGGAAGCAGAGAGAAGTGTCTGGGAGCAACGTGTACTCCGGGGCAGATCCCATGGGACCTCCTTCCTTCAAATATACCCCCATTTCCTTATAACATATTCAGCTATGAACTCAACAATGGAGGTTAGCATCCTCCTGATTCAACCCCCTCTCCACAATGCCACCGATGGAAGGCCAAACTTTCAACACATTTTATACCTGAACCATAACAAATACCAACCTGAGAGCAATGGCTATACATGATCCAGCCTTGGGCTCACTGCACTGAACTCCTATTCTGAGTCTTCTTATCACCCGCCCTCACTGAAGAAGCCTGTGAATCCAGCGAAGGCCAAGGATGGCTCTTCTTTGCTCTAGTTCAGATCCCCTCCATTTAGAAGTGCTATGTAAAAGCATGCATACATCAGAGATGTAATCCTCTGGGTGTGTTGTATAAGACATGTGTTTATTCTTGCTGAATCAGAGGAATAGTTCTGGTTGAACATGCTGGTATCAGGAGCATTAATGCTGAGGCTTTGAACACATAAAGTGCCTGTCATGTAAGCATTCAAACCTGTGTTTCAGATCCCCAGTAACCATATTTTGGTATTCACCTAAAACTCCAACAATTGGGTGGCAAAGATAACAGGATCCTTAGGGCCTCCTGGCTTGTTAGCTTTGCTGAACTGGTGAATTCTTAAATTCAGCAAGCGAATCTGTCTCACAGAATAAGGTGGGATAAAGAGAGTAAGGAAGACCCCCAAAGTCAACCTCTGATCTACACACACACACACACACACACACACACACACACACAAACACTTGTGCCCACACACATATGAACCTGCATACCTATACACACATCAGAGAGAGAGAGAGAGAGAGAGAGAGAGAGAGAGAGAGAGAGAAAGAAAGAGAAAGAGAGAGAGAGAGAGAGAGCTATTGTCTCTCTAAGCGCCTTCTTATTCCACCTGGCCACATTTGCTTTGAAGGCAGCTGCACTAAATATAGCTGCCCAGTATATTTGAATGACCTACTTAATAGCAGTTCCCCTTGGGCTTCAGACATTTCTTTTAAATAGAAACAATTTTGAGTAAATATATCCTATCTTCATGGTCTTAACTCTAGAAGCATATGAAAGATGATATGTATCATATTATGTGTTTTTGAGTAAATGTAGCAGAGCCAGTGTGATTTGGAAAGATGGTAACAAATTCTGAAGTTTGTGATCTTAGCAACTCCAAACTGTAAATACCTACTGAGCGTCTACCGTGCCTATCCTAGAGCGCGTCTTCCTACATACTCGGTATGCATAGCTGAAGTCACCAAAAAAAGGATCTTCCACTAGTTCCAGAAGTCTAGATTTGTGGAGGAATTAATATGAGGAACTTAATGTGAGAGCTGCCCTCAAAACAAACATCAACCTGAAATGTAAATCAAGTCAGAAGATACTTTACCCACTTCAGATGTACATAGGAGGGGATAGCAGGTAAAAAGGGAAGGTGCATTGAGAGAACCTGGTCATGATTAAATCTTCATATGACAGGCTGAGACACTATAGGAGCTAATTTCCTTGGCCAGGTAGACCAAAAATAAAGGACATTGGTAGGCAACTATATTCTTAAGTGTACAAAAATGGTGACCAATGATGGCCCAAAGGACAGCTCACTCCCTGGTTCGTTTCCCCAAGAACAAAAGCCACAGGGCCAGAATTTCCAGCTGGAGGGCTGTCCTAGGCACCTGCTTGGTGCTAGATGTACCCTCTACCAACTGACATCTTTGACTTTGAGCTGACTAATCACAGAAAGGGTGGGAGGGCTTCCCTGGCTCGGTAGAAGCCTGGCTCCCATTGGGGCTGTGGACAGTGGTTTCTGGATCCCCTCCTCAACCAGTGAGTCTGTCTCTCTCTACCTCTCAACTTTTCCTTCTAAATCAACTTTGCATTGTTTTGCCTTTTAACCTTGTAATTCCTTAATCTGCAGAGAAAATGAGCCCTTGCCCTGGATCCTAATAAGAAAAGCATTGGAAAGCTTTGGTATCTATAAGAATCACATGAAAATAGAAAAAAAAAAACCACCCGTTCACAAACCCTGTTCAGCTAACTCAAAATTTCTAGAAGATGAGACTTGGGAATCAGAACATCCTCAAACTCCCCCAATGTTCCCAGCACTAGCAGATGTAAAAAACTGTTCTGTGTCTATATCGGAGGCAGGATAGAAGCTTCTCTGTCATGTTGGAAACATCCTTTCATCTCACGCACTCTTTAACAAGTATTTTCTCCTTTTACTTTCTTCTTTTTCTCTTTCATGTTTCATTGAATTTCTCATGGTAGCTTTCTTACTGTTGTCTCCACGCACATGTCCCTAGAAAATGATAATGAGCTAAAATTCCTGCTTCCTTTTACATATAAATCTTGTCCGTTTTTTTCGCCAAAGACCTTCACCAGCATTCTTCAAGCCAAAGCCAGCAAGAAGCAAGAAGCCATTAGAGCCGATTATGGTGAGAAGAGTGAGATGACTTCATCTTCCCTTTACATAGCCTTGTGATGTTTAACTAGTGACGGTCACACTGTCACGAGGTGGGCCCTGAAGGTTACCAACACCTCTGAATTTTCTCAGCTATTTCTCTGCCTTTGCTCTCCTCACAAAGGTTTAGCAGATATAAAGATAGACACATCTGTCTTGCACCTTCAGAACCACAGAAGATATTTTTTGCATGTTTCCATTGTTAACACTGTCACATGTCACAGAAAGTGCAAAGCAGGTTGGCTTTCTGAGGTCATGGACATTATTAAACTTCATGTTTATTGAATATATGCTTTTTCTTTCCTTCCTAGTACCTCTTTTCAACCATCAGCAAAGTAATGACACATCTGACATAATTTGTAAAGTAAACTGGTTTGCTTTTTAATTATTAATTATCAGATGAGATTGGGCGCGTTCAGGGTGGTATGGCTGTAGACTAATTATTAATCATTAACAAATTGGTAACTGAAAAGTTAATCACATAGATTAGCACTCAGCTTCATTTCAGGTAATAGTGATGATTTTTTTCTCCTTCAAAACATTAAAAGAGCTGGTAACAGGTTACAAAATGAGCAGATTTCATTTCATTTCCTTTGGATTTTCCTATCCACCTCCTATTAACATATCTAATACACATGGTTATAGTCTGGGGTAGGGAGATGTGACCATGAGGAAGAGAAAGTAAGGGTCAAACTATGAATTTATACAGATAAAAGGGCATTTCCTCCTCACCACGCCATAGCAATAATCACTACACTGGAGGCTCCTCACGCTCTTGCAAGAATTTAATGTAGACTCAATCAAAACCAGGGAGCTCATACAATATCAGGAACGAAGAACACCATGTCTAGAACACTGCAGTACTTGGAGAATGTTTAAAAATGACTTTAAGACATAGCATGTTTCTTTTAGTTCCTGCTATAGCAGGGGTCATAATAAACATGAAATCTAAGGCCCTTCAAATTAGTCTTCCATCTATATCACTTCAAGGGCAGAATAGCAATACACACTCCTCTTCTGAGATCATTTTCATGACCTATTTATCAGGCACATATAAAATAATTTTATTATTCTCCATTCACGTCTTGATTTTGACCAACAACAACAACAAAAAAAAACACAAAATAACGGGTCACCATATTAACCAGACTCAGCATGGATAAGCGGGATATTTACAAATGCTGAGGGATACTTCCTCAAATGTTTTCCATCACAGAAAAAGTCAATGACTCTTAACACTGGAGAGCAATTTCAAAAGGAATGTGATATAAACATTCTGAATAAAAATGACTACACTCTGCAAATGTTTCTGCTTGAATCACATGGCCTCTGAGCCGAGACCCTTAAAGACACACATCCAGTTTCATGCTGTCACTGGAATTGTATGTTACATAGGTGGTGCAGCTAAGGTGTTGAAAAAACTAAGTTCATGATCCTGCCTAAAGTTCTTTCCCAAGATAGTAATTCCAAGTCACGAAATGTACAAGAAAATGCGACAAATTCAGTATGCCCTTCCTAATGCAAGGGTTCCCAGATCACTGCCCTTTGAGATAATGATGCTTAAAGAGTTTCTGAAAACTAAAAGCAATTCTTACAGCTAATATGAACAGATGAACAGGAATATTAATGTCTAAAGTATCATATGATGTTTGAGCACAGCTAACATGCACTCTAAAATATCAGTGAGGAACGCCATTGTCAGCCACCCAAATGCTAGCATTCCTGCTTTTTCAAGCTTCCATCCAGCTGTTTAGAGAAGCATGCTTCTGCACTGTGACCTTTCTTGTGTATTTATAGAGATGATACTTAAATAAATCACCCATAAAGCAAGATGACTATTATTGACTTTGCTTAAATCAATCCTTTTAACTTTTCACTTACTTATTTACTGTCATGGTTTGATCCAGGTGTCCCCTAAAAACAAATGAATTTGTTCTGAATGATTGATCCTCAGCTGATGACAGTTTGGGTTTTACAACCTTGCTGGAGCTGTGTTGTCAGGGGCGGGCTTATGGGGTCATAAACCAACTTCCCCTTGCCAGTGTTTGGCACAACTTCCTGCCATGGTTTGCAGTGCTGTGGTGGAGGTGATGT
The DNA here is from genome assembly GCA_004024765.1 of Zapus hudsonius. Lineage (NCBI taxonomy): Eukaryota > Metazoa > Chordata > Mammalia > Rodentia > Dipodidae > Zapus > Zapus hudsonius. The sequence goes on along the minus strand of PVHP010048000.1, from coordinate 760 downwards.
CCAACCCTCTGCTCATGCCATCATTTTCCCTGCCAGGATGGAGTCTCCCCTCAAGTCCATAAGCCTAATAAACCCATTCCTCCATAAGCAGATTTTTTGGGGTTCTTTCCTTGAAGCAACTAGAATGCTGACTGCAACATTTACCAATGACAAACAGCTCAGAAATCTCAAAGGCATCAACTGAGAACACAAATTTAAATCCTTTTCCTTTTCCATCACTATTTTAATTTCAATGATCACAAATGTTTAGATTAAAAATAACAACCCTGTACCACTAATGCAGTCCTGGGTCCAGTATTTTTCCATTCTGCCAAGAAGCAAAGGCCTGTCTTGCAGTCATGATGAGAAAGCAATGAATTCTGTGTAGAATATCTATAATACCCCACCAAACCCTTCCTCTGATTGTGCATTGGCTGCTCAGTCTCCATCACCCATGTCTCCTGTGCTCCCTGTCTATGGCCATCCTTCCCCACAAGGTATACTTCATGCTCCAGAGAGAGCTGACCTGATCCACAGACCTGCTGAGGCCGGCTGAGTGCATTACTTTCCCTTTGCCAAGGGTAGCCTCTGGAATGCAGGGCTTAGCTGATTGGTTTCAGGAAATTCTCAATGAAACTTACCAGAGCCTTGCTCTGGGCATTAAAGTTAAAACAAAACAAAAGATCCCTTTGTTCCTAAGAAAGAGCCATTGGAAGACAGACTCCTGTATGCTCTGACCGTTGAGCATTGACAGGAAGCCTAGGCTTGTGACTTTCAAGGC
>PVHP010047999.1:0-13096 GCA_004024765.1 Zapus hudsonius | reverse complement strand
ACACACACACACACACACACACACACACAATTATCTATTTAAATATAGGCATAGGAGAAAAATATATTTGTATTTGTCTTCCTGAGTCTAGCTTATTTTGTTTATTTCTAGTTGCATTAATTTTTCTGCCAATTTCATGAATTCATCTTTCTTTACAGTTGCATAAAATCCCATTGTGTATATGTAACACATTTTTGTTTCCATTCTTTTGTTAGTGGACATCGAGGTGGTGTTGATGTGAGGAAAGAGAACACCTTGTTCAGAGCTGGTGTAGCGACTATGGAAATCAGGATGGAGGGTTTTCAAAACATTGAAATTAGCACTACCATGTAACCCACCTAAATTACTTCTTGGCATATATCTGAAGGACTTAATGCCAACATTTCATGGAGATACTTGCACATCAATATTGATAATTGCTCTGCTCTCAATAATCAGGAAATAGAGCCAGCAAAAATGGCTGTGAGAGTTTGATACATTGTTCTAGAGTCAGCAAACCCAGGGGGCTGTGCTCCTGATTTCTGTAACCTTACACAGAGTATTAGCTGAGATAACTAGATTATTTATGTACAGTATCTCACACAGGGCTGAGACGTCATTATAATCTTAATACTGACCATTTATTTTTAGGATTATCCAAGTTTATTAGCTAATTACTTAAGTAAATTAAGGACTACTTTGAGGAGTATGGAAACAAAATTTGACACTTGGAAAAACATGGAAGTATCTGTAGTGTAAAGCACTATAATAAATGAGTCAATATTAACAAAGTACCATGGAAGACATGCACAAAAACGTTATAATACAACACTTTATTTTGTATAGTAAGAAAAAATATGTTAAAGATAAAATGGATATAAGTGGGATGGCTTTGCAGTATGACACTTGCCTGCAAAGCCTGCTGGCCCAGGTTCAATTCTCTAACACCCATGAGTGCAAAAGGTAGCATTTATGCCTGGTGTTTGTTTGCCATGACAATAGCCCTTAGCATGTACACACACACACACACACACACACACACACACACACACACACACACACACACACACATTTTAAAAAATGAGTCTCCAAAGCAATAACTGTCATAAATTGATTGGAATGGATCTTGAAGAAGTTAGGAAACCCTTCCTGAAGATAGTCTCCAATGATAGCCTCTGCAAACCTTATTTCATCAAGAGATGAAATGTACTTCTTGCAATGAAATGAAGGTGGTCGTGCTGCTTGTCATTTGAGTGTGATGGAAGTGACTGACCCCCTCGAGTTCTTGAAGTTTCTATTTTTACTGTAGGCAACAGTCACGATACCCTAAGTGTGTTGACTGATGATCCGAGAGTGGGAGAGGTCTGAGGTCCTGCAAATTCAAATGCAAATGCAAAAAAAAGTTTCTGAACAGTTCAGGCTACAAAGAAAGTGACCAGGTAATAAATGTCAACCAGTGTCACAGGAGAACTACCCTGCTGTACCTCACCCTCATGTCTGCTCCACAGGCTTGAACAATGGTGTCAAAGTTGTTTAAAGCTACTGTGTGGGGGGTTATTTAAAATGCCAATAGGCAACAGTAACAGGTGGGATTTGAGTGAAGGTATACCTAGCAGGAAACCTTGTAGGAAAAACTTACCTCAGTTTCATGAGTGAAGACTTAATTCTAATTCACCCTCATCCAGCTTTTCACTCTCCTCTCCTCCCCTGCCATGCACAGCTGCTGTAAGCTTCCCTTTGAACCCCAGTCTTGGCCCTGCTTCCCCCACTAATTCCCTCTTTACAGTCCTCTTTTTGAAAGCCTAACTTTTAACTGTTTTTCAGTCTCAAATGTTTGGGATGCCTTATTTGGCTATAGCCACAATCCCAGCAGCTATCACAGGATTACTATTGCTTGCTACCCTAATGCTCTTATTTCTCCATTATTAATTGAAGGCGAAGGGAAAGCACTTTCCTACAGAGGAAGGAATCCTGGGATTAGAAAATCATAATCTGCTATTTAGCAATAAGAGACCAGGCATGAATCATCACTACACTAAAAGGAGTGGGTCTTTACACATACAAGTGGGTGAGAGTCTAAAGAGGGTATTCACACAAACGTGGAGTCTGTCTTCTAAAATTAAAAATTCACGAGAAAAGGGATAAAAGTTATTTTGTAGTGAATAATCCTGAAAGACATCACTCTTCAATTGAGAGACAGAGTTAGTATCAATGCATGGAGCACACGAACGTCTTGTGCTTCTGAACGATGCCTCAAGAAGCAAACTACATCACTCACGCTATCTGTGATCATGAGGGAACATCTGATAAGCCAAATCTCCAATGTTCTTTTTTGCTGCTGCTAGTTTGCTTTGTGTGGAAGAGAGTCTTGCTCAGTAACCCAGGCTAATCTGAAGCTCACTACATAGCCCAGACTGACCTCCAGCTCATAATCCTCTTGCCTCAGACTCCTGAGTGCTGGGATTACAGGCATATTCGACCATGTCCTGCCAGATGTTGTTACACTCTTCAAAACATGTCATAACAGCATGACCAAACATGACCTAAAAGCACTGAAAGTTAAATGCTATTATGGAGATGTGAAACACTCGATGCAATGTATTAACACCTGGGCCTGGAAAAATAAAATCTATAAAAGATGTTATAGAAATATTTGAAAAAAATTTAAGGTCTGTAGGTGATATCATTTTGATTATTCCACTGGGATTATGTAAAAATGGTCCTTAGCAAATGACACTGAAATATATAGTGATAAATGGAGCATGGTATCTGAAACATTTTATATTTTAAACAACTATGCATAAGTAGATATAGAGCAAAATTAGAAAATCACTAATAATTGTTCAATATAAATTAAGAAGATATAATAATGTACTTGTCTTGACAATTGTCTATAAGTTAGGATTTATCTCAAAATGACAAGTTGAAAGCATGAAATATCAGATTTTGGGGGGTAAAACCCAATATGACAGATGCACAACTCAAGCATAGATGAGAACATAGAATAGCTGGATTCACATTTACTATTGATGAGTGCACAAGTTATAGCCAGATGGGAACACCCTTTGGCAGGACCTCCTCAAGCTTAATAGGTCCATATCTTATGACTCTGTAATTTCATACCAAAATATAGACCTATAAAATGTATAAATTGCTGGGCATGATGGCACATGCCTTTAATCCCTGCACTCAGGAAGCCAAAGTAAGAGGATCACTGTGAGTTCAAGGACAGCCTGAGACCACATAGTGAACTCCAGCTCAGCCTGGGCTAGAGTGAGACCCTACCTCAAAAAAATGTAAAAATATTAAAAAATCATTAAATAAATATGTCTTTAAATGTATCATATCATTGCTCTTCTTCATAGTCAAAAGTTAAAAACAACCAAACTGTCCACCAAATATAGAAAAGATAAACAAATCATACCATAATGTTGATAAAAATTCTGGGGACTTTTGAAGTTGGACTGAATGCATTCTGCATCATGAGGCAGAGACAAGTCTATGGGGGCTTGCAGTGGAATGTGGTGGCTGAGTGTAGCATGTCCTCAACAACCTCATGTGTTTGTGATTAAGCCTCACACTTAATCCCCAGCTGGTGGAGCCTTTGGGAGATGGAACCTTGCTGCACTAGGTTTGGGGTGGGCTTTGCAGTGTTGTAGCCCTTCCCCCTGCCAGATTTGAATGACTTCTTTTCTACTGCGTGTTCCTGCTTTCCCTCCATGTTGAAGCTTTCCTCAAAACTATAACCCAAAATAAACTCTTGCCATCCATAAGCTGCTTCTGGTTGGATGTTTCGTCCTAGGGACGAGAAGGCCACTGCAACCATCCCCTGGATGGAATGCAAAGAGTTCTTTCTGCTGAGAGAAACAGAAAAAGACTTATATAAAAATCTTAAGCCAAACAAATCTGTTGAAAATAGTACATCCTGTGCAACTGCATTTATCGAAGGCTCAAAAATTGGTAAAACTGGGCTGGAGAGATGGCTCAGTGGTTAAGGTGCTTGCCTGCAAAACCCAAGGACCCAAGTTCAATTCCCTGGTCCCACATAAAGCCAGATGCCCAAAGTGGTGTATCTGGATTTCACTTGCAGTGGCTAGAGGCCCTGGCACACCCATTCTCTCTCTTTCTTTCTGCTTGCAAATAAACAAATAATTTTTTTTTAATTTGGTAAAATTAACCTACAGATGTTAGGAGTCAGGAGAATGGTAAGCTCCTCGTATGAGGAGTGTAAGCATGACCTGGGGAGCTGCCAGTACTTGTTCTGCTGATCTAGTTCTCAGATGCACCCCTTGAGCGGCTGTTAGTACAGATACAGATTATGACAACAATGACAATGCATGGGCCACTCTTCTAGTGTCTTGGCACGTGTGTCTATGCATGTATGCTTATGCCTGCCCTGTGCGCGTGCCTGCAGAGTCCAGAGGAGAACATTGGACGTCCTCCTCTCTCACTATTCCACGTTATTTCCTTAAGACAGAGTCTCTCACTGAACCTGAAGCTGCCTTTGTTTCAGTCAGATAGCAATGTTTCTGTCACAGGACTGGGTTACACATGTGCTTGACCATTTATTTTTGACACTTTTATACATGTCCATAATGTATTCTAATCTTAGTCCCTCAATTATTCTCTCCTGTCTCTCTTCTTCCCACCTAATTCCCATCCTACTTTCAGGCTTTGGGGTCTGTTTATTTATTTATTTATTTACTTACTTATTTATTTATTTATTTATTTATTTATCTGTCTGTCTATTTATTCATTTAATTTATTTTTGCTGGACATTGCTTCCTGTGGAATGGGCCACTCACCAGAGGCTACACCCTGAAGAACACCACCCCCAGCAACTATTGGCTGCCATGACTTCTCGGGGAGGTGTGGAATCTTATGATCCCTCCCTCACCATGAAGAAATATTGACAGTCTCAGTCTTTTCTGGAACCTTCCACAGACCTCTTCCCCATCCCCCTGCTCTGGCATGCCTTCCATCCCTCTGCCATGCAGTCCTGGGTTCCTCCGGCCTTGGTGGGGTGGTGCCGATGTCCTGTTAGGTCTAAACACATCGGAGGTATTTTCTGCAATTCTGGCAGCTGTGCATCTCTGCATTAGCCTCTATTCTTTGCATAAAGAAACTTCTGTGACCCAGGCTACAGGCAACACTGAACTATGGAAACAAGCATAAATATTTAAAAGGCAGGTCAACATCCTGTCTTTAGCACAGCAACAGTAGTGGGCCCTCCCTTAGGGACGCCAGATTTGCATACCAAGTGAATTCCTCCTGTGGAGTGCATCATAAACACAATAAGCGAGTAGTTGTGTACTCCAGTGACAGGTATGCTGCTATTGGACCAATGGGCATATCTTGCCTAGCAGGTTGGTTATGAAGTCCACAGGGTCCACAGCTGGGTGGAATGGTTGATGGCTTGTCTCTTACAGCTGCTTCTGTAGCAGTTACAGCGTGATTTCTCTATGTCCTGCAACCAACGTTTGTGGTGTCTTCAGCAACAGGAACTTGCCATCGCACTTTTGTGACATCCAGCTTTCTTTTTCTTTTTCTTTTCTTTTTTTTAACAGAGGTGCTCAGGCCCTGATACTTGTGCCGCAAGTGCACTCTTACCTGCTGAGGCATTTCCTGACCTCTAATGTGGTTTTCATGGATCATTTCAGCTTCGTATCAGTAGCTATTATTGCCACACCCCACCTCTGTCATTTTCACACATTCCAAACTAAGGCCCAAAGAAGTTGACCAACTTACCAAGAAGTTGCATGGAACCTGCATTCCATGTTGCTGTTTCACTTAATGAAGAGCCCTTTGGTGTAAAGCAGGCCTTCATCGTGCCTCCATCAAATGGCCTCCTGGATGCTAAGAATTATGCATATGAGTTTAAAAATCAGAGGCTCTGCTAATAAAGATGAAGAGAGGAACACTGTCAAAAAGCAGCATTATGATGAGGCCGATCTTAATGCTACCTCTCGATCCTTATTTGTGAAATTAATATCTAAGAGGGGGAGAAAAAAACCCACCTGAACTGTAAAAGGTAATGTGGAGAGCCATGAGATAAGATGGTTGAAGAAGCAGTAATGACCCAGTTGAAAAACGGAAGGCAGCCCATAAGCCTTACTCCAATCATAGAATCTGAGCTCTGTAGATTCCCTGCTCCAAAAGGCACAGAGGAAAATTAGCAGCTTGATTTTATTTTCTACCTGTTGCAGGCAACTTTTGAATTATTAATCTGTTTTCTTTGCGGTATGTTTGGTCCAAGGAGATTTTGGGGACTTTTCACCTGAAGCAGGCTGAAGTGTGAAGAGAGACAAACTATGTTTACTTAATCCAGAAGAGGAAGTAAGTCGGATTTCACAGGACTTGAGGCTGGAGGGGGTGAAGGTCTCACATTTTGGCTTTCCTGGGTGCTCAGTAAAATTAGATCTGAAAAGGATAGGCTCTAAATTTTCCCTCTCAAAGCTGGGGTCCATATGCAGGGACCAACTGCACTACAAATCTGCCTTGAGCATCAAGGTTTCAACAGAAGAGACCCCATGGGCTACTGATGGGCACTGCAGCAAAGGGCCCATATGATTATTCTGCTAATAACAAGTGAACCTCTCCAGGGATAAGGAAATCTCATTGTTGGTGGAGGGTTTCTTTCTCCACCAACCTAGATGTTTAGAGGTTTTGGAGTGAAGTTAAGTTGAAATAAGGTGGGGCTGGAGAGATTGCTCAGAGGTTCAGGCACTTGCCTCCAGTACCTAAGGCCCCTGGTTCAATTCCCCAGGACCCACGTAAACCAGACCCACAAGGTGGTGGCCCTGGTGCTCTCTCTCTCTCTCTCTCTCTCTCTCTCTCTCTCTCTCTCTCTCTCTCTCCTTGAAAATGAATAAATATAATATTTTTTAAAAAGTTGAAATAAGGAATTATGGAAGACAAGAATGGCATACTGAAGGCTAGAGAGATGGTCTTGTGGTTAAGCACTTGCTGGCAAAGCATACTGACCCAAGATTGATTCTCCAGTACCTGTGCAAAGTCAGATACACAGAGGTGCACATGCATCTGGAATAGTGGCTTGAGGCCCTGGTGTGCCCATTCTCTCTGTTCTCTCTCTCTCTCTCTCTCTCTCTCTCTCTCTCTCTCTCTCTCTCTCCTCTCTCTCTCTCTCAAAGCAAGTAAATAAATAAAAATAAATTTTAAAAAAGAATTATATACTGGAACTGGAGAGATGATTCAGTCAGTAAAGTGCTTGCCTTACAGGCATGGGGAGTTGAGCTTAATTTTCAGAACTCATAAAATGCTGGGCATAGTGGCATGCACCTGTAATTTCAGCACTGGGGAGTTATAGACAGAAGGATCCCTGGAGGTGGACACAGAAGGATTTCTAAGTATGACCCTCAAGGTATTCCTCTGCTATATGCACACCTGCACCCAGACATGCACATGCATTCACACAGACAGACATGTGTGCCCACACACATGCAAACATGCACATTCACATGCACACACACACTATATACAGCAAGAATGGTATGGCCGACAATGTTTACAGCGATACTGGGTATTGACTCTAAGGCCTGCAAACTCAGCAAGTGGTATACCAATGAGCGTTATTCCCAGTCAGATAATGGCATTTAGTTTGTATCTAAATCTGTATGTGCTGTATGTGCAAAGTGAGGAGAAATTACCCTAGATGGACTCCAAAATGCATTTGTATTTGGAAAAAAATCATTTTGGTGAAAAGAAAGATTTTCCTTCACCTTTCCATTGCCTGCTTAGCAATGCCTGAAGCCCTGCTCTGCTTTGACGAGCCAGGCTGAGCTTGGCTACATATTCCCTCTTCTTGATCTTGGAGTCTCATTGCTCATAAGTTCCTGATGTTAGTATTTCTGTTGTGCAGGGCTGCTTTAAGATGACTTGAGTTTTAACCAAACTGAATTAAGTATTCAACCGCATATCTGACTCATGTGAGTAAAGATACGACTGAAACCTCTCTGAACACTGCTAGAATCCTCACATGTTGCAAGCCACATGACCGAGCCAGGATATTTTAATTTATTTAGAAGCCAACGCTGCTGCTACCATGGACAGAATGGAAGCGCTCAGGTATAGAACTGGGCAAAATATGAGAATCATCATGGAGGCTGGAACCATTAGCCCAGATATGTAGAAGCCTTGCAGTGATGCTAATTATACATCATTAGTGCACCCACAGATTTAGATCATTTCTTCTAGCAAGAGAGGAGCATCCACTCAGTGAAGGTGAATAAAAAGCAGAGTGCTAGCAATCCATCACCATCTGGACTCTGGGAAAAAGGTGCATTCTCTCCCAGCAACTTTTCTGCAGGGATGAAGAAACTGGAGCCTTCTGTAGAAAGTAATTGGCCAACAGAGAAAATAGTAATTGCCTGGATTCCAGAGAGAACGGCAAAAGCAAAGTGCCAACACTGGACCACAGAAGAGGATGTCTTGATTAAAAATCAGGAGGGTTGGCTGATGGATGTCATGTGAAACCTGAGAGCAGGTGAGATGAGGAGAGCATTGGAAATGAAAGGTGTGGTTTCCCTGGCATCTTGGACTGAGTGTAGTAGATGTGCGGATGGCCTAGGCACCCTCAAGCTGTGTAAATAAAACATTTGGAGTACTGAAATTTCATCATCAGCCATGAAATCCATTGCACCGAACAATCTGGCAGAATGGCAAGGGTTTTGAGGATTTCAGACCCTGTTGAAAATGGTGTGAATTCCCCAAAGATTTGGATCCTAGCTCCGTCACTGCCTGTGTCACTTTGCATCAATGACAGGACCTTCCTGAGATTCCAGTTTTTCATCTATAACTAACAATCAAAAGACTATTGTGAGTCGTGAAAATGCATGAAGGGATTGCACCTGAACAGAGTCCCAAGTCTAGCAAGGGTATGGAGAGACTACTTGCGGACATTTTATGGCTCTGTTGACAATACAAACGCCAGGACAAAAGGGAAAGCAAATAGAAGTGTTTCTTTGTTCCCCTACCTGGGGACAAATAAGGTTATAACAAGTAATCATGCATATATCCCTGGATCTAGCATTCAAATGTAAACTGCAGGACCTCTGGTCCCACTGTACCAACCCCTTTTTATTCTCCTTCTAGTTAGAAGGCTTAGATGTGGGGCTGTCGTTAATAGAAGCCACAATTAATTGACCACATATTCTCGCAGCGCAGAATGCTAAGCACTTCACACGCATGACTACACCAAACCCTCAGAACTATCCAAAGATTCATGGGGCTGAAGGGATTGCTCACAAAGCCTGTAGGCCTGTGTTCAATACCCCAGTACCCACATAAAGTCAGATGTGTTGGTTTGCAACACATCAAGAGACCCATGCTCACACAGAAAATGAATAAAGAAAGAAATATTTTTTAAAAATTCATAATGTTCCTCTTCTGTAGATGTATGAACAAAGACCTCCAAATGTATGTGCCCTGTCCCCAAAGTCTTTATAAACCCACCTCCCCATTGCTTCATGCAACCCTATCACAGTTTTGAAAAATCAAGTCATTCAAACACATGTTTGTTGGGTTGATATGACAAGCTCAGCTGCTTTGATGCAAGTGAGAACCAAAACAAGACTTAAAATGAGCCACCATGGCCCTATGACGTAAATCAGGGTATTTACCACCAATGGAGAAATTAAAAATGAGCCAGGAGCCCAGTGGCTTGAACCAAATCCTAAAGATACTTTCTAAATAAAAGCTTATGGGCTCAGAGGAGTACACTTGGTGGAGAGCATTAACATGAGATAAATCACTTCACTGAGCTGGTTGGGAACAAGCTCCATAAGTCCTTATTGAAGGAAGTCTCTTTTGGACTCACATTTATAATATATATATGGCTGTATCTAGGTAAATTATAAATGTATACATTTCACAAGTGCCAAGCACAAGCACTTCATCCTGGATGCAGAGAAATTAAGTTATAAAGAACTGCACTAAGATTCTGTTTACCTTTCTGTTATCGAAGAGAATGGGAAAGGAACCTAGAGTCCAATTGTTTGTCCCAACTCCTTTCTCTTGAATATGAGAAAACTCACGGCTATAACTTGGAAATTAAGCATGCAAGTGAACCACAAACACATTTTAATTTACTCCTCAGCACTGTCGGTTCTAATCAAGGCTTGAGTCTTCTATTCAACGCCAAGAGCTGATTAGCCTCGTGTAGAATGGGCACAGAATCCTAATTTCTATCTATTTCTGCTTCAGGCATTTGCTGATGCTTCAGTCATGAACTTGCACAGCTATTATCCATATTACAAAACATTATTGATTAACTCCCATCTGCAGAAGACCTCTGATGGCCAATCATTTCGAAGGGAGACTTTTGTTTTGGAAGGATATCTGAAACTATTATGATTGTGTGTGCTGACTGTAGGTAAACAGAATAAATATGGTCAAAGATGATGAAAGAAATCATTTGATGAGTCTGGGAATAATTTAGGAACAGACGAGATACTAGTTCCTGTCTGAGGAGCCTGGGTGACTTCTTGAGAAACTATCACCCAACCTGGCATCCAACTATTGAGGAGGAATGTCCAAAGAAGGACGCTTGGACAGATAGAGACGAAGCAGTTAGTGTGGGGAAAGCAGCTGGGAGCTCTTGAGCTTCTGAGAGAAGCACAGATGTGACTGGGAGACTCGAACAGCCAAAACACCCTCAGGATTGGGAGTTGAGAGCGAAACTGCACTTGCCAGAACCAGCAGCAGTGGGAGCAGGGGAAGGAATAGCTTTATGCCTTCCCTCAATGCCGAGGCGTCCCTGTCCCCCAGGAACTTTAACCAGCCTGGTTGAAGGATCCCAAGGAATACGGGGGAGAGAAAACCACAGGCTACTGAGAAGTGCCCCAAACTGCATTTTGAGCCACTTTTCATGGTGCGCAGTGGAAGTGAGTGCTTGGCAGTGAAATAAGTTCAGTTACAGGAAAACAAACTTCTCTTCACAGCCATCTGAGTACTGTCACTGGGAACACGAAGGGGTGGAGAGAAGAGTCTTAGCTCTGGGAGATCTGCTGAGTTTGACGTTTGCTTGCTGCAGTTTCTCTGCTTGGATGTAAGGAACCAGCTTCTTCTGCCATTGATGGGCCTTCCCTTGGATCTATAAAACTGAAATAAATCCCTTCCTCCCATGAACTGTGTCTGGTTGTATGTTCATCCCAGCAATGTGGATCTGACTACCACACAACAACAACAACAAACCCTATAAATAAAAAAGGAATCTACTGGACAACTTGATTTGTATAAATAGCAAAGAGACAAAGAAAATCCAGTGACTCGGATTAATCAGCCGTCACATCCAGGGTTGGAGGTACTGGCTGCAATATGTCCAGAGAGATTTTTCTGAACTAAAGAAACTATCTTGTAACTAGCGGATTGTATTTGCATGATAGATACTAAGTCATTGAGTTGTCTATTTAAGCTTTGTGGATTTTACAATATATAATGATACAAATTTAAAAATAAAAATATGGTGCAAATATTGTAGAAGGACCTCGATAAGTTGGGTAGGACTAACCATCCGGGAGCAAGGGCTCAGTTCCAGAGTCCGAAGATATGAATGACTCCTGGTACATGGGTCATTTTTAATTGCTGTGACACAGTGCCTGAGAAAAGAAAAGGATTTCATTTTGGCTGGTGGTTTCAGAAGTCTCAGTGCATGATCACTTGGCTCTACTCTTCGCATGTGGCGAGGCAAAGCTGCCCACTCCGGAGCAGTCAGAAAGGAGAGAGGTGGGGAGCAAGGGGTTGGATACCATTATAGGCGTCAAAGGCACATGCCCAGTGACTTCTTCCTCCAACTAAGCCCCACCTTCCAAAGTTCTTTTGAAGCACACTTCCCAGTACCACTATCTAGGGACCAAATGTTTCAGATCCAAACTATATTATATCAGAAGGATGACTCACCTCACGGGACTGTGAGCAAGGGTTATGCAATGGATGGAAACTTCAGTGATCACTATGCATCCATCAGCCTCAAAAGCACCAGTGTACAGTTCATGGCTGTTGAAAGACCTTAAACAATCAGTGTTCAAAATGAGAAAGACATGGTCCAGAGAGATCACATTCAGAGAAACATCTCTGAGCCATCCAGGCTGTCACCCACCTCCCTGTGGCATTGACAGCTGCCAAATCGTGATCAATAATGATCTCCTCACCACAAAACTCAGACACACTTTCTGCTTCATTGTTGTAAATAGCTCAGACATCGCAAGACAGCATGTTCAGCATTAGTTAGTTGTTCCTACATGTTATGGAAACTTTTTCAAGTCAGCTGGTCCGTAGCTCAGTATTTTCACCTGCCAGCTAGGAAGGAGAGGTCTTCCTTCCTTACAGGCTAAATAAGAAAATACCAGTGAGCTAGAGCAAAGATCACCCAACTAGTTTTCCAGCTATTTGCACAGGGGTTGTGTACATAGAGATAAGATTAGGTGTGAAGACATCCATTTTCAGAAATAAACTCACCCCCAGCTGGGATCCGGACTTCACTCAATGACACAGTGGCTATTCAGAGGAGGTGAGATGGAAATAAATACGCAGTGACCCAGCAAACTCCAGGGGAGGGGAAAGACCATCAAGGCACTTTAGTGGGGAATAGCAGCAAACTTGAAGCCAGTCTCTAAGGGAGGTCATATTAGTGGCTGAATTCACTGTGCTGCCCAAAATGAGGGGTTTTTTTTTGCATCTTTTTAACACACACACACACACACACACACACACACACACACACACACACACACACACACTTTCAGAGCCTGGAGACAGGCACAACTAGCTTTGAATCCTACCCTTTGTCAATGCCCAGCTTTTTTTCTTTCTCACTGCTCCATTTCCACCCTTCCCAGAGGCGTCTGCAAATAGCTTGCATCAGTCTCTCCAGGTACAAAAGGCAACCAAGGGGCCCACTAAGCAATCTAAAAGCCCTGTAAGGAAAGGCATGGGACCAGGTCAATTCCTGACCTGCTCCTAACCAGCTATGGACATGACATGGTACCTCACTTCACGCTTTTTGGCCTCAGTCTCTTTTCCTGAAAGATCTGGGTTGGAAGAAATTCTTCATTTCACGTCTGATTGTGTACAATTTATTATTTTAGAAAACAGTAATTCA
>PVHP010047998.1:0-12700 GCA_004024765.1 Zapus hudsonius | reverse complement strand
GGGATTCTCAGTGTGACCACCACTAGCCATGGGATAAGTTCCCATTGGTGACAGAAATACTGCTAAGGAACAGACCTGTCCACTCAGGCAATCTATCCACATCAGGCTAGAATGAAGGGTCACATGTTTAAAAACCATCTGTTGTTTGTTTCCTTCTAAGATATGCCTTTGGTGATGTTGTCTGAGTACTTTCAACCTCAGGTATTACTGGAATTCTGCCTAGTTAGGTAAGAACTAGGTCCCAGTGAACAGGACTGCCTCTCACTATTGTGTCATTGTCCAAAAAAATCCAGTAACTGGAATGATTCTCCCAATGGAGCCGCCTGATGCTTGTCTTAAACTTATCCCTTGTCTTCTCACCATAACAAACTCATACCTCTTCTTCAAGACTCTATTAGTGGCCTGCTCTCAGAACAGAACCACCTTTATTCAGCCATCCTCTCTCTCTGTCTCTTTTTCTCACTCTCTGACTCTCTCGCTTTCTCTCTCTCTTCCAAATTTTCCTCACCACACACTACATTTAGGATTTTTTAATAGTCACTTTCTGATAGTTGTCTTATTGTTTATAAATAATAAAAAATTATGTATTATGTATCTATTGTCTATGTCTTTTCTCTCCAAATACACAGATCATCAAGCAGTATCCATATATAATTCACTTTTTTCCAGGAAAGGACACTTATTGATTTAGTGGTGAAGCAAGAGACCATACTTTAGATAAGGTATTAAACTTACAAGCTTTCATACTAGTATTTGTGAAGATCCACAGATAAGGCATACCTGTGTCTGGGTGCTAAGATTAGAGTGATCAATAAATAAGTAAAACTACATTACAGTTTTATAATGCATGGATTAAATGTGATAGAGATTTCTAGACTAAGCTTTCATTAATGTGCAACTTTGCTATTAATGGTCAGTTCCTAGTAGAAACATAGCTTGCTAATGGATTCCTCTCCATTATTGGCAGAGTCCCTTAGAGAGTCATCACTATTCAGACATTGTTGTACAGCACCATGCAGAAAGACTTATTTTTTTAAAAAAGACAGAGGAAATAAAGTGTGACAGACCAACCATGCAAAAAGTAGGAAGCTTTCTGATGTTTGGATGTAGATAACCACTTGGAATGAATTTCAGATGCCAAATCTTTGGCAGGAAACAAGCCAAGATACGGAGTTCTTAGCAAGTGAAAATGAACCTGGATCCAGTTCATGCAGTAGAGCAAGTGTCTTCCATGAGTTCACTTTTACTTAGAGGAGTGACTTATTTAACATTGTTATGTCTGGTTATGTTTCCCAAACACACACACACACACACACACACACACACACACACACACACACACACACACCCCAAGAACTCTACTTGAGATTTTGTCCAGACCTGACCCTATTACTCTGATGAAATTAAACCAACCTCAGGTTATGTTGACTACTGATAGATGAGATTGGAAAATGAAATCAGCAGTGGGTCCATGATCTGTTGCACTTACAGTGAGTTTACTAAGCTCATGTGGATAGCCCTTTGACTTTTTTTTTTGTCCAACTCTGTGGATAATTCCTAAATAATTCAAATTGTAAAACAAAACAGTCTGACAGTTTCGAAGGGTGGGAAAGAATATTGGTTTATTTCCCTATTCTTATCTCATAGGAAACCATATATTTATACAAATATAAAATAAAATTCATCATTTCTTTTCAGAAAAGGCAACCAAAGTATATTAGTCCAAGGAGATGACCTTCTGACATTTCCATTTACTCCTTCCTTATGACACTCAGGACTTCCTTCTCCTCCAGACAGACATGGTGTTGTAACACTTTGATGAAGAGAACTAAGGCTCAAAGGCATTTCAATGAACTAAGGCTCAAAGGCATTTCAATGAACAAAACTCCAACCTCCCTTTCAGATGAGAGTCACTGTTTCCTTTAGCCTCTTTGTTCTCGGTTTTGGCTTCCTGATTACCTACATCATTTATTTCTCTGTCTTCTCTGACCCTTACCATAGCACTGTAATATCATGTGAGCCAAAATGAGCTCACACTGATTAACACGGAGGGTGTAATTCCATAGGAATTTTATGATAATTGAGTAATAATTCTTCTATGCTTATTTTAAAAATGTATCTGGAAAGCAAATTATTGTACAATATTTCCCCAAGGCTCTTAATAACAGTGTCTATTTTTAGGAATCTCCCCCCCCATCTTGGAGTCTCTAATGTATTAACTCAATAATCTTGACAAGCAAAAAGGTAAAGGAGCTAAAGATGCTTAAAAATTATTTGTAGTTTAAATTTGGTTTTATTAATAGCAACATGCCCCAATTGTGTTACCATACAGCACCCAGAAGAATCAGGGACAAGTGTATAGAGTACAGGTTGAAAGCCAGTTACATATTTCCCCATGTTTTGCCCTCTCCACAATCTTTACATATCCCAGCCCAGTAAGTGTTTCATTCTCTTGTCAATAGCTTCTAGGGCTTTTTTTTTTTTTTCTTTCTGACGTTAGGTGGCAGAAACACATGATGATCCTAATGCACCTGGCCTCTTAAAGATGAGCAAGCTAAATCTTCAACAAATCCTTAATTTGTGGTCATGTTAGTTCCAAAAAAAATGAGTTATGTAATGAAAGTTCTCCTTTACCTTCTCTTCAAATCATACCTTCCTATGCACGCACATGCTTATGTGGACACCGTGGGAATACTGCACATCTATGTCACAAAGCTTGGGGAAGCTTTTCATCCTGAGATAAAAATGCAATTAAACATGTCTATTGGTAGTCTTTAATAGTGTCGTTGAGACAGCAATGTGATTAATCAGTTCACAGCCCAGAAATGGTATTTCTTGACTCTCAGGCTAAGCTCTATATATATTGCCTCTCACAATCCCTCATCAGTGTTATACTACTGACTTCTCAAATGAGTTGTGGCCACATCTGATGATTTTCCTATGATTTCTAATACAAGTCGATTAGAGAGGGTTGGTGGCTAGGGAAATGACTTTGGTAACTCCCTCCTGCACAGCTGATGAGAGAACAGAACATTTGCTTTCTTTTCTTTGATCATTTTGTTATTTTTCCTGTAAGCCAATGAACCTTTTCTTTCCTAATTAGTTTTCTGCTTAGCAGCTTATCAAGTTTGTCTCTTCCAAACTAAATAGATCAAGTAACTCCAGGTGGTTGTCAGGAGACAAAGCTAAATTATTTGTGGAAAGAGTAAAAATAGCTCTAATCGAATATCTTGGGCTTTGGGGGGAAAGTAAAATATGTTCATTTTTTTTCAAATTATCTGGCATGCTTCATTCTTCCCTTTCTCACATGACAATAAACTACATTATATTTTTACCAACACCATGGCAGTGTTTAGATAAGGCAAGGACAATCCTGAATGGAGACAAGCAAAACAGTATGTTTTATCAGGACAGATACTTCCCCACCAGCATAGTCCTCAGCACAGTTCTACATAAATGTTATTAAACTCCTTACTAAACAGCCTGTGTGTATGGGTACTGAGCCCAGCAGTGCCTGACAGCTAATGAATAAACATACCCTGTATTTCTAACAAGGCTTTTTGCAAGGGTCTGCTGTTGGAATGCTTTTGGCAGGAAGACTCTTCATTTTGTTTAAAAAACCACATATGTTCATATGGAAGCATGTATAAACCAGGCAGAGTGTTTACTGCGTTTATAAATAGGTAAACCTCTGATGATTTTGTTTAAAGCATGTCAAAGGCACTTGGACCCATTCAGTTAAAAAGAAAATACTGTGGCCCCATTTTCTGCTCCAACCCCACACTTAGAGTGGGTGTCAGTAACCCGTTGCAGACCTTCCCTAGAGTGCTTATCTCCCTCTCAAAACACATGGACCTGCGAATACTAAGTTCAAAGGGCTTTCTAAATCACAGTCAGCTCCCACCTTATTTGGAAAGAAAACCATGAAAGTAGGTGTACCTTATATAGCATCTGGAGCTGAAATTTCCATTTCGTGTGTGTGTGTGTGTGTGTGTGTGTGTGTGTGTGTGTGTGTGTGTGTGTGTTCTTATTTTGTATTTGTGGACTAACATATTCCCATGCTTAGATTGAAGGCCTTACTTTCCTTTAATATCATGGTGAGATGAAGGATTTTTTTAAATGACTTTTCACTCCAATACTAATGAATTCATTATATGCCTCTCTGGGATTTTGGGCTATGGATAGTCAATGATATAGTATTGAAGGTCCCCTGCCCTACATAATCAGCATAGAGTTTAAACATGTAAATAGCACATAAAAGTAGAAAGTCTAGTGTGGTACACACACACACACACACACACACACACACACACACACACACACACGAAACTTTCAAGGATAACCACATACTACAGTATCTCTGATTTATCAAAGCAGGAACTGTCATGATTGGCAGTGCCTTACATCACCCTCTAAACACAATGAATGATGGCTGAATAGCGTAATAATGTCGTCATGCTGACATTTGGTGACTGTTCTGTGGACAATGTCTTGGGCTCATCATTGCATCACTATCTTGGCAGTGGGATTTCTATTAACAACCAGCAGCCTGAAACTTCAAACCCTTTGACGAACTCTGCTTTGGAACAAAGCTGTCATTCTAAGCAGAAGTGTGCTGTAAAGACCTGAAAGAAGACAGAATGTAAAGGCACAGAAAGCAGTCGTTAAAAATAATGAGTCCTCTTTCACTTTCTTCTTCTACCCGACACTTGACTGTTTTGTCCCCACTGTTAGCAGATGCTCACATATGTCTCCACATTATGACCCATCACACGTGAAGCCATCGTGGACTTCTCCTTTTTGCTGCTTGCTCTGGTCATCTCACAACTGCTTTCCTATGAATTGCCTATGAGCTTAAAAAAACTCATCATTTTCATCAAGTCTGCAACATGTAAGCATGCAAAGACAGAATTTTTGGGGCGAGTTGAAAGTACAACAGAAACAAGGGGGAAAAAACTTCAAATGTCCATCTTAAAGTTCCATTCATTTCAAAATGCAGCCCTAATTCATGTCTCTGAGTCTCTAGGAAGGTTGGACATTTCAATGTTGGCACAGTTTTGCACCGAGAGTTCTGATTAGAAAGAGAAAGCCAGATGATTGGTAAAAGGCCAGAATTTTAGTCGTGAAGAGATTTCTAGAATGAATTATGAAGCGGACTGCTCTGAGTCAGTACTTTGTTCCCCCAGAGAACTGCTTCCTGAGTGCCAAATAACAGAACTGAACTCTTGACTGTAATTCCCTTGTAGTTAACTTAAGCCAAGCTTTTGATCAAAGGGAAGGAAGTACAACTGCTAAGACCAAGGAAATTGTCAGCTTGACCATAAGTCTCTCTGACCTGTGGGTCCCAGCATCCCAGGCTTCAAATGAGTAGAGAATGGGGAGGAAGCAGTGTTAGAGCTCCTAGCAGATCCCAGGCACCTGTCCAGCTTTTCACTCACACTATTTCATTAGGTCTTTGAATAACCCCCTGAAGTTAGCATGACTATCTACAAATGATAGAAAGAAAGTCAAGATTTATTGGGACTGACTGGTAAGTTGCCCATGCTCCAGTGAGTGACCCCCCCACTTGTGTTTGTGCAAGCAATACTAATTACACTAGTAGGCAACAGAAAGAAGACATGTAGCAGGAAGGGAAAACTCAAGAAGGGGTTCAGTGAGAGTAGAAGAGGAATGAGGACAATACGGGTGAAATATATGTGTGTGTGTGTGTGTGTGTGTGTGTGTGTGTGTGTGTGTGTGCCAAAAATAAGATAATGAAATAACTTATTAGAAAAAAGGATTTATTGGGTTGGGAAGATAGCTCAGTTTGGTGAAGTGTTTGCCATGCAAGCATGAGAATCTGAGCTCAATCACCAGGAAAAATCTATTTTAAGGGCCAAGCAAGGTGTCATATACTTATAGTCCCAATGGGCACAATGAGGAGGCAGGCAGATCCTTGGAGCTCCATGGCCAGCCATTTAGCCTGTTGGAGAGCTTCAGGCCACTGAGAGACACTGTATCTAAGAAAGGTGGATAGTTCCCAAGCAACACCCAAGGTTGTCCTCTGGCCTCCACATGCACATGCACCCACACGAATGCTCACCTAGAAACACACATGCACCCTCACACACATGAATGTGCGTGCACGAGCACGCGCTCGCGCATACACACACGCGCGCGCGCGCACGCACGCACACACACACACACACACACACACACACACACACACACTAGTTTTACTAGTTCATTTAACAAGTAAGTATCACAAAATATCCATGCTTGGCGCTGAATGCTGAGCCTTCGATGATCAAGTAAGAGATGTCGTGGTTATCTGGCTAGGGCTCACAGCTCAGTGGAGATCATGGTTTTGTTGATTTACAAGCCTGTGAACATTGTGGAAAGGGAAGCCTCCGGCGCTAAGCAGATGAAGAAGTTGAGAGATCATTTACTCAACCACTCAGCACATGGCTATCAGGAGCCTCTAGTTACTACTTAGCATCTGAAGCCCACTTTGGACTTAGGAAACCAAGTATCCCTCTTATCAAGAAACAACCCTCCTTCTCCTGGGCCCAAGCTTCATTAATATAATGTTGCTAAGCATGAGTGAAAGTTGCATATTGTCAACATTGCCAAAAGTATGTGTGTTCACATTAGTAGACAAATGACCAATTACTATCTATGATAATAGATTAGTACCATCTACTAGACTCTCATACCTAAAGAAATGTGGTATGATTGTGCTGTACATGGACTTGGGATTAGGAACATGAATAATTCTCTCTGTGTGTGACTGAAGGACTTAATTTATATCTAATTTTAATTAAATAAAATTTAATTTGAGCAGCCATATGTGGTTAGTATCTATGATATTGTCAGCAATTGCCATTGGGAAAACTGTACTGTGAAACTGGCTCCCTCCACTCTTGATTTGGCAAACGGTGAGTCCATCAGTCTAAGGAAGCCTGTCACACTGTGTCTGCTAAAGTCATATGCTGAGATTCCTCCACACAACAGGACCCTGCATTTGTGGCGTAGCTCCAAGCTCCTATCTAGGCTCCAATTAGATTCAGCCACAAACACCTGAATACCTTCCTAAACTTCTCCTACTGGTACAAGTGTTAGGACAACTGGAGATTCCAGCATTGAGCCATTTCAGACAAAAGCAGAATTTCAAGGTTTCCTGAAACTTTTCAAATAGGGTAGCTCCCCAGCCCAGTCATAGCAGGAAATAAAAAGATAAATGAAGCGCTAGTTATCTACCTATATGAGAAGTAAATCCAAGTTCTCCCTAGGGTCACAGCAATGACTATAGAAACATAACTCTCTCTCACACACATGCATGTGTTTGAGTGTTGGTATCCCTATCCAAGTTGTTGTCCATATGAGCTTGACAGTCACTTTATTAAGAGTCCTAACTAAGGAATTAAGTAAAGGTAATTTAAACTAAAAGAGATTAAACTGACAAGGCTTTCAGTCCTTTTACAAAAGCACCAAATTTGGGCTGGGGAGATGGCTCAGCAATTAAGAGTGTATGCAGACACCCAGGCTGGAAACTACCAAGTTAAACTCCCTAGAACTTATTGAAAAACCTGGACCTTGATGCATAAATCTGTAACCTCACCCCACAGAGAAACTTCCTGATGCACAGCAGCTCCAGGTTGAGGGAAAGACCTCTCAGGGAAAAGTTCAGATAAGAGAGGGACACACAACATTCCCTCAGTCTCCACACACATGCTCATTTACACACACACACACACACACACACACACACACACACACACACGGGATGCATACTCTGCACACACATGTGCATATACCACACACAAGCATGCAAAAATTTGAAAAACACCTAATTCATTATCTGAGCTTGTTTCAAATAAGGAGTGCTTGCAAAGAATAAATTCAATTAACTGTGAGAAATATAAAATCACTCAATGACAAAGTTACCACACCTCTGAGGCTGCCTTCCAGTTTGGGTGAATGTATTGGCCTCAGAGATAGATATTCTTCCAGCTCTAGATATTTATTGTTCAAATAGCCTAGGTGTCATCCTAATTTTCTCTTGGATGACAATGAAACCATTATTCTTTCACTCCTCTTTAGGTCTCCTGGGAGCTGCTTGACCTCACCCCTCCCCCACTCCCAACCCCATTGACGTAACTGCCCTTTATTACTCAGGCATCACTGACAGACTGCTGCCTCCAGGTTGTCCTGAGAGCTGGCCGCCATATCAGGAAGTAACAGGAATCAGCATCACAATTACTCATGATTTTTTTTCTAAAGGAAAAGAAGCAGACCTTTAAAAGTATAATACATGTTGTATTTTAGTATGCTTTCTAGTTGCCAATTAGTATCCCGAAAATTGGTCTTATGCAAACAGTATTAGGAAGAAAACTGGCTTAGGGCATGACTGATACCAGATCACTTCATAAGATAGTAGTAATAAAAGCTTCCATTATTTGGAAGCCAATAATTTGGTCAATGTATTTGCTAGACACGTTCATTGTTATATTTAGTTTTCACAACTAGTCAAATAAAACCTTTTTTTTTTTCTGTTTTTCAGGTGAGGTAGCAATCAACATCTAAGGTCTGAACCACTTGCCTCAGCGCACAGTTGGGCAGTCACAACCCATCTGACTTCCCAGCCAGTGCTAATCCCAAGTGTGGGGGTCAGATCCTAGGGAGTGAGGTGCCTAGGAAGAGAGAGATGGAAAGGAGAAGAATTCCAAGAATTCCAAGGTGTCTAATTCCCCTGGGTCAGTAGAAAGTCACTGGCTATCTATCTCTCAATATATGTCCCTACTTTGCCAAGCACAATTCTGGGTACCTCACAAAATGTCATTCTTTGAAATGATCTCTGCAGAAGAAGAGTTTACTCACAGACACCATGATGAGGAGGTGGAGCCCTGAATTTCAAACTCATCTCTGTGAGAATAAGGCTCATGGTGGTTATGGGACGAAGAAGGTACTTAGTCTGAGGTGTGGAGAGCTGTGGTCAGAGGTGGGCTTAGGAAAGGAAATTCGAGTCGGGAATGTACACAAGCACACTACAGCTTGTGAGGCAAGTTCAGAAGATGTCAGCAGATCTGAGGGTTTTCATCCTTCTGATATCCACATGGCACCAGCTGGACAAGTGTTCAATCCAGAGAAGAGTTGGTTTCTATTGTTTCCACTGCTCCCAGATAGGCAAAATCCATCTCCAGATTCCTGAAAAACTACATTTAACCATAGTGTGTGTGTGTGTGTGTGTGTGTGTGTGTGTGTGTGTGTGGTGTGTGTGGTGATGATATGAGAATGTGAGGTGCATTTCAGTATGACAGAGCCTTTCTCGGCTCTTGGTTGGGCTTTTAACTCAGGAGGTAGGATTTTGGATGCCTGTGCTCACACAAAGTGTACACTGAGTCAGTGGACCTCGCTGACCATAAAGGGTGAGGTTTAGAAAGATCTTATTACAGAGCCTAAGAGAAGGAAAGAAGGCAGAGCTCTGTTATAACAGGAGGATGTCTCCAGAAACGGGAAAACCATTGAAGTCAGTGCCTCGGAGTTCATATGGCTTTAATGGGTGGGGAGACAAGCTAGTTGGTCCAGTTCTTGTGCCAGGTGTCCAGCTGCCTGCAATCTTCCTTATGCCTGGTTTCAAGGGAAGGGAAACAAGAGATAGTACCAGAAACTTCTGGCATCTAGCAAGATGGAGACTGCAAGGACTCCTTTAGGGGAGAAGAGATAAGGAATGACCAGAGTCCCCCTTACAGGCTCAAGGGCATGTCCCACCTTAGCCAATTTTCGTTAACTTCTGTAGCCTGCTAGCCCTAAACTGCCCAGAGCTGTAAGTAGCTAAGTGAGTGGATGTACACTACTTAGATGGTTTAGACAGAAGAGCTGGGCCTTATGGTCTCGTGTGAAATGTCCCTCACAGGCTCATGTGTTTGAACAGCTGGTAGGACCATTAAGAGGTGAGTCCATTATAGCCAGTTCTACTCTCCTCTGCTTCCTGGTTCCCTAGGATGAGGGGACCTGCTGCCCTCATGCTCCTGTCACTGTGTCTTCCATGTCGCGATGACTATGGCCCCTGAAGCCATGAGTCAGTGTACACCCTTCCTCCCTTAAGTTCCTCCTGTCAGGTATTTTCTTACAGTTTCGAGAAGAGTAGCTAATACCTTGGGCAAAAAACTGAAGATTTCATTCTTTAGTTAGATATTTTGGCATTCACCATATTATCCCCTGGAAAGATATCATTTTGGCCCTGTAGCTGTAATTTTTCATGTTCTTAGAGATTTTTGATGAGTGAAAAACACATTCAGGGGCTCCGTGGTTAAGTGTCCTTCCCCCAGTGCTCACCTAAAGCCAGATGCACAAAGTTGCAACTGCATCTGGAGTTCGTACAGAGGCCTTGGTGTTCTCTCTCTCTCTCTCTCTCTCTCTCTCTCTCTCTCTCTCTCTCTCTGCAAATAAATAAATAAAAATATTTTTAAAAGCATATTCAGATACAAAAATAATACAAATATAAACTACGTCATCTCATACGTCTACTCACAAGTTGCTAGTGATACTGATTTTTATTTAAAGATAATCATAAAATCTCAATACTTTGTAAAGTCTACACTACTTGGTAAATTCCTGCTGACCAGTCATTTAATATTTTTAAACATTTGTTAAAGATGTTGCTTGTGATAAATGCTAATGTTCCTTCTATACTAGATTTAGCTGGTGGCCTTTGTTTATAGATTGTGATATCTCTTCTGTATCCTAACTGAAAGCAGGTGAGTATACAAAACACAGAAAAATCTCCTACTGTTAGTATAAATGATGCAAATGAAACACCAAGTGCTTTCTTTGGTCATTAAGCAGTTGATTGAGCTCTCCTAAAAGACAGGGTGTATGGCTGACCTCACATTTCCAGCCTCCAAAGAATTATTTCTTTTGTCAATAATTCAGCCAAGACAGCAAATGTATATATTCTGCATTTAGCTTTTAAAAACCTTGGAGGCTTTCAGTCATTCTTGCAGGGACTCTGGATAATAGCCCATCCATATTCTCTGTACTGTCCGTGGCATCAGTAGACTCCAGAGCAAAGCACTCAGTTTGTAAAGCAATGACTTTTCCAGACAATGGTCCTGAGAAAGAAAAACCTGTTGAAAAGGAGAAGTGGGAAAGAACTCAAGTACTGTTTGTTTACTTTTTCAACTTGGCTATTCCAAAGCTCCTTTTTCGAGGAGGCCATGTGTATGTACCATCACTTCAGTTTATTTTGAAAACCCACACAGAGGGACATTGTTTTGTTATGGATAAGTCCTAATCTTTGGAGGCCCCAAGGCCTCCTGTTGTGAGAGGAAATGAAGGCTGCCTGGAACTTTAAAAGGCAACTTTCATTTCACGCAAGAAATGGCTGTGATCCCATCCCCAACTCATTACCAAAGGAAGCCTACTGAGGTGGTGGCAGTGTCTAACCCAAGACGCTTCAAGAAGTTTGGTCCAACTCATAGAGAAAAATTTGCATTTTTATTGACTAGGGAAAGGACAGAGTAACTTTCCTTCCTCACCTGTAAAAACTCTTTCCTTCCCCCTGCATACTGGATTACCTAGGGAGTTCTCAACCCAGAGCCAGGCCTCCCCAGCAGGATGACAGACATTAAGCTGGACTGGCCTCCAAGACTGACAAATAAAAGTTTGAAGGTTCATAAACTCAGAGAAGGCTATGGAAGGAACACTGTGTTCTTGTGTTTTGTGTTTCTGTGCCTCTTAGTCTGGAATGCCCTCCCTGGGGCCTTACCACTTTCTCCCAAGACCTAGCAGAGTCTCTTCACTCTACATCCCCTCTTTACAGAGGAGAGGGCATTTTTTCCTCCTCTCCTTCTCTGTAGCCATTGCTTCCTTAGACACTGCTGCTACTAGCCTGGCCTCCAGTCCCCCAGGTGTACAGCACTCCATGAGGACCTCACTTGTATCCTTTGATCACAGCCCAAAGCAGAACTTGTAAGACCCCAGTACCTGAGGAAGTCCAAAGCATGGAAAGATCTCTTCTAAAATTTTCTTCACCACCATAGAGGCAGTTTCTTTCTTCATGGGGTAGGCCTCTGTCCATCCTGAGAAAGTATCTACAAACACTAGGAGGTATATAAGTCCATATTTGGCTGGTCGTATTTCAGTAAAATCTACCTCCCAATATTGCTCAGGCCGGTCCCCTCTGAGTCTCTTTCCTCCCAGGACCTTGGACGTGTAAGCATTCACCATCTGGCAGGCCCTGCAGGAGGTTACTATTTGTTCAGCTATCCGCCTGATTTCTGCAGGCACCAGGGAAGATGATTGTTCTTGTAACAATTCTTGCATCTTTCTTGCCCCTAGGTGAGTGAACTGATGGATCTGTTGAAGATGTGTTTCGACAGATTGTTGGGCTTTCAGGATCCCGTGGGTGTAAGGTTATTTGGGCTCCCAATTTAGTCAATAGGTCTCGGCCCATCAAATGTGATGGGCAGCCGGGTATCACCAGAAATGAGTGCTGCATTTGTCCTTTTCCTAGGTTCATGGTTCTTTGCGTTGTCCAAGGGCGATAACTAGCCCCATTTGCTCCTCGAACAAGAGACCTTTTATTTGAGAGTGGACCTAGTGGTTTTTGAAGAGCAGAGTAAACCGCACCCGTGTCCACTTCAAAGTCTATAGGAGTCCCCTCCACCTCAAATTTTACCCTGAGCTCGGGGAGGGGTTCTGAGCCCCATCACCCCTA
>PVHP010047997.1:0-12709 GCA_004024765.1 Zapus hudsonius | reverse complement strand
GATGAAGAATTTTCTGGTAGGCACGCTCATTCTTTGTTCATTATTTACTGCTTCTCAGGGAAGCATTTCTCCCACAATCTCCACACTAAATCAGGAACCAGGGCTTGTTGATTCTCCCTCCTGATCATCCCTCACTGCTGTGTCTCTTACAACACCTCTCCCCGTGGCAAGATGTTGACTTCAGGCTTCACTCTTCCTGTCTTGGACAGCTACTAACAGTCCTAAATCCATCTCAATAATTCACTGGGCTGCTCTCCACGCTGCTCTAGATTGATTAAAATGGAAATCCCATCTTGCAGAGGCTCTTTGTTTAAACTACCTCAAAAGCTCCCCACTGCCTTTAGGAAACACTCCAAATTCCTGGCAAATGTACATAAATTCTAGATTAATAATAGTAGCTGGGTGTGATGGTGCATGCCTTTAATCCTAGCATTTAGGAGGCAGAAGTAGGAGGATCACTCTGAGTTCAAGGACAGCCTGAGATGACAGAATAAGTTCCAGGTCAGCCTAGGCTAGAGAAGTCCCTACTTTGAAAATAATAATAATAATAATAATAATAATAATAGATAGGTAGATAGATAGATAGATAGATGAGAGAGACAGAGAGAGAGAGAGGGAGAGAGAGAGAGAGCTGTGTGGCAAAAAACTTGCCTTGCATGTGCAAGGCCCTTGGTTTAATACTCAGCATCTTAAACAAGAATTATAATAGTAATAATAATTAGAATAAGAACAATACACGTAGTGAGAGGTGATTATATACCAGGGGTTTCAGTGGCTTAAATGGATCAACTTCCATCAAATTTGGAAATCCTCATTTCCCTGATGAAAGACATCAGACACAAAACTCTGAGAAGTTGTGCAAAACCATAGAGCCAAGAAAGGGGGACTCAAGGTTCACACTCAGTCGGCGGGATTCCAAAGCCTTTGCTCTCATTTGCTATAATATTTCATCTCACTATCTTCCTGAGCAGAGTCCTACCTTCCCCTCTGGCCTGAAACTCCAAACAAACACGGCCACACCACATATTTTCCTTTTCATTCCCATCTCACATCCCATGCTGAAAACCAACTTCCTTCATGTGCAGGAAGCCACTTCCTACTGTTCTTCACTGACTTGAGGCAGATCAGCTTCTCCAAGGAGTCCTCTCTCACACCGCATGCAATCCAGGCTACATGGTCCTCATGGATACTCAGGGGGAACTTAGTGGAATTCCTCACTGGAGCAATGCTTTCCTTGTGTCTGAACCAGTCTGGCTATGGAGTTACTTTGTTAGGTTGGATTCTATCTGCTGCTGCTATTCAGTACAGAGCATTTGAATCTGTTATTGGCCACAGTCCCCAGCTGAAATGTATATCTGTTTTTGGTAATGGACTCCTGAATAAGTAAGAAAATGCTACCACTGATTCTGTACTCCTAAAGGACTCAGGAACACTTGAAATGATATTTCTCCTTAAATGTTTGGTAAAAATCACCAATGAAGTCACTGGGGGTCACTGCACAGTTTGAGTAAAGGTTATTCATTATAATTCAATTTACTTAGTAGATGTAAGGCCACCAGTATCATATTTGTCTAGTGAAAATACGGGTAGTGTCATCTCTTAAGGATTTGGTACATGTTAGCCATTAAATTTGTGGGTTGTTTGCAATATTTCTTCATTCACTTTTTAATGTCTATGGAATCAAGGTTGATAACTGGTCACTCACGTTTCTAATTTTTGAAATTTAGGCCTTCTTTTCCTGGATAGCCTCTTGAGAGGTGTGTCTTTCTTCCTATTACAATGATGCCTAATTTAAACAGATGAATCTTCATACATTTAAATTTTAAAATCTAAAATGTAAATTCTTTCAAGCTGCTGAGTATTTTTTCGCATGTGCATGTGTGTGTGGTGTGTGCACTTGTATGTGTGTCTGTATGTGTGCAGGTGCGCATGTATCTGCAAGTATACTTGCACTCCTCTGATTGAGGAGGCCAGAGGTTGCCGTCAGGTGTCCTCAATGATTCTCCACCGTATTCTTTAAGACAGGACACCATTTCAGCTAGACTAGCCAACCAGAAAGTCCCAGAAATTCCTGTCTTTTCTTTCCTAGTGCTGGAATTATAGCATGCAACCTCATTCCTGGCATTTTACATGGGCTCTGGGGATCTGAACTCAGGTCCACCCCTGTAACATGTTCTAAACATGTTTGAACCACCCCCTCAGCTTCTACTAACAGATATTTTTAAACAGGCTTTTTGCCATAACTTCATGTCCTATTCAGCACAAAGGACCTAATAATAGACTTTCAATGTCAGAATTCCCCAACAGTAGTTGGCGTGTCCTCAAGAGAGGCGGGAAATGTGAGAGACTAGGAGAAAGACCCTCCCCCCCCATAGGTAGACAGGTACTGGCCTCTGACAGTGACCTCATGTCATATTACCAAAACTCCTCCCTGGCTGGAGACTTGACCCTCCTCCAGCAACAACTTTAAAAATCTAAGTCCAAATTCTGGACATGTGCTTTTTCCTTCCTGACTGCTGGGGCTGGAGGCATGCAGGACCAAGTGGTGAGTCTGGCCCCTTCCCCCCTCTCTGATCTTGTCACTGGTGGGATCTGAGACAGGGGGAAGGAGGGAAGATTTTTCTCTTTAATATGTCTGTGATTTCTTCACTTTTTGGTGATTCTGTGCACTTTTGATGATTTCCTTGTGAACCTCGCATACCTCGCAGCGGCTGGGGTACCTTCCCCTATCCCCCTCCTGAATCCTCTGAACTGGCTCCAATCTAAAGTAAACATGTGTGATAAAGAAAAAAAAAGAATTTTAAAATCAAAATGTCACCAGGATGAACCAGGCCTGGGAGCAAATCAGTGAGTGGGGCCAATTCCCTTCTGGGGAGTGGAGAAGCCTGATGAGTAGCAGGTATGCCCAGTGAAGTTGCTTATTTTATGATGCAGTTTGGGGTGTGGCTCAGGGGAATTGCATACGCTTAGCTTCTTTAACCCCCCTTTTCTACTGTCAGTATCACACACACACACACACACACACACACACACACACACACACACACACACACAATGTAGGATTTATCATTGTTCAAGGCTGGTTTGACTGAGATGACAATTTCCATTGAAAAACTAATTTTACCCAAAGTTCCCTGAAGGAAGTGGCATGGCACACCGAAACGTGTCTAATGTCGAAGCACCGAGTCCATGAAGATGTGGAAGGAGCTGACAGTACCAGGGGAACCTCTTCATGTTGGTCACTGGTAAAGGCAGGCGAGTCACTGTGGCTGGGCTCAGGGTGATCGAATTGAATAGATCCTTGGATGAGGACACACAGAATGTCGCTACTTGTCTGGCACCTGGTTCATGAATGATTTTCAATCAGAAGAGATGGCTCAGAGTAGAGGTCCTCCTTGGTTAATTTGCCTATGAAAATTATCCTGCTAGTGACTCCCAAGAGTTGCTTCTGCAAGCTTCAAGCTGCCCTGAGAAGGCTCTTGCTTCCCAGTCAGGGAAGGCCGGGATGCCAGCCAGTAAGTACATCAAGAGCACAGAAAAATCAGGAGCACAGTTCAAACACTGCTGCTCCATTCTCGCTGCTTGGGGACACTTGGGAAGCAGGTACCAGCAAGTCTCCCACTGCTGCAAGGAAATCAAAGCAGACAGGCCTATGTACTGGAAGCTCATTTTGGCAACTAACAAATTAAAAGCAGAGAACAAGAACCAATTCAAAATACTGATGTGTATTGTCAATGTTTGCCCAAATAGTGGGTCCTCCACTGAATAGTCAGACCACATACAAGGAGCTAAAAAAATTGAGGTCCACATAAGTTAGGGTCTACATTTTAACTGATAATTATGCATGTTTTGAAATATCCTTTGTCACATGAATAATGTATATGTTGAAAAATGTTATCAAAATACTCCACAGTTCATATTATATACATGTGCTAATAGATCATAAAATTAAAAGCTGAGTTTGAATGAAATCTTCTGAGTCACAGAGCCAGACAATGGAACAGCTGCTTTAAACTCAAATGCTTAGCACACATCCACTTAGCTGTCTCTACTTACATGCGGCCTACTGACAGTGAAACCTAATCTGCTGCGAGCTACATGGAGGCATTTCGTAGGTCAGGTTTGTTTAGAGATGTTGGTGGTGGCAGCTTAGCTCCATGGAGCCTGGAAGAGAGACAGACATTACTTAAATTGTTGTTCTCTAGCAGATTAACTGTGGAACATGACTCTGGGCTATCATGGAATATTCATCATCCCACGGTTCCTGAAGTCAGGCATATCATCCTCTGTTAAATGTACAATGAGTGAGTTCCATTTGAGATAGTATCCTGTCCAGCCCTTCTTTAGGCAAAGCAAAAGGCAGGAGAAAGTAGACGATTTTCTCATGACCCCCAAGCTCATCTGTGGCAAATACAGCCATGAAAAATAAATCCACTGAATTTTCAGCTGTGGGCTTTCTGAGACACTAGCAGTGTGTCTACTTAAATTTATTTTACTTTGCACTTTAACACGATTTAATTATTGCTGATGTTTCTTTTTATTTTAAAGGATTCTCAAGAGTTAATTAAAGTCCATGCTTTATTGTTGTCTTGGCTACAGGAGGAATTATCAGTTCCGAGAAAGAGAGACACTGGATGAAGGCAATACCTGTCTCAGCATCCTGGGCTGTTAACAAGCTAAGCTGCTGTATCTATGCTTTTCTCACTATTGTACTCATTTCTTATTTGAGAATCTTTGGATTCTCATTCACCCTGCCTGTGGAAGTCCCCATATGCCCCTGTTCACAACGTTGTACTGAGATTGTGGGAAAATGAACCATACCTAGCCATTCAGAATCCTTTCCTGTATGCCAAAATTCATTCAGATCCACTAGAGGGAGAGCCGCCAGCTGTGCTGAATAAAGTGAGGGGAATGGCTCGCCTGCTGCAAAGAATATCCAGAATATCTAGAGGACACTGGACATGCTTCTGAGCGCTCACAAAGTAAGGTGAGACCCTGAACTGTGTGTTTTTGCAGAATGACAGGCAGATAAGCACATAGGGATGGAATGGGAACTTTGTGATGTGTTCAAGCCCATCAGGCCAGGGACAGATTTCCATGCCGATGCGGGATCTCAACAAAAGCCTGAGGTTTGCTGCTGGGAGGGGATCTACACTGAAGAATGGTTCATGAATCTTAGAAGAGGTCACAGTGGGACAGATGATACGGAGTTCTGATGCCCAATGACCCAAATAATACCTTCTATAAACTAACTGATGGCCATCTGAGTTGTCAGAGCCTATGCACATACATTCAATGATGTAAATATATATCCTCATTGAATATATCAGCATATATATGTATTAATTGACATTTTCCTAAAGTTATGGTTTGGACTGTTTTCCATTTGTGTATACTGCAACTTTTCACATTTTACTCTTCTCTCATTTGTTAAAAGTAAAGTCCTGCTCATGTGATATCAAATCCAGATTTCAAAAACTAATATCTTATTTCCTTTTAATTGTCTGTAACTGCTCTTTATATACAGGCTATACTAATGTATTTGCTAAATATCTATTAAAAAATTCCTCTAGTCTGCATCTTGCCTTTTTCCTAAACAATGCTTTTTATCAAAATAAAAGTTTTTTTTTTACTTTTGTTGAAATCCAATTTCATCACCATTTCATTTTATAGATTGCACTTTTGATATTGTATCTAAAATCTATGACTTATCTGAAATCCCACACATGCCATATTGTCCTATCTTGTGTTTATTCAAGTTTTAGATGTTTAATCTTTATATTCAGAAATGTGATTCATTTTGACTTAGTTTTTGTATAGATTTGTGGTTCAATATTCATCTTTTTGCATGTAGAGGATCAATTCTTACAGTCATATTTGCAGAAAAAGCTATCCGTCTCCCATTGGCTTGCCTTTGCGTCCTTGCTGAAAATCAATCCATCTTAGTGAAGGTTGTCTGTGGACTCAGTATTCTGTTCCATTACTCTATGAGTTTTTGCTACTGCAAAGCTTCCTTGATTTCTCTAGTTTTAAGCTAGATCTTGAAATCCCTTTCCCCATTTGTTATTCTTTTCAAATTAAAAATAGTTGCTTCTCAAAACAAACTTGGATTTTGTGTTAATTTAAACAAGTTCTTTTGGTGATGTGCATAAACAATTGTTTAAGAAAGGAAACCTTTGAAGTACTTAGTTTATTAATCTGTGCAAGGACAATTTATTTCGATGTTAAATTAGGCTTTCTTGACCGTCTTTGATTTTTTATATATATACATATGTATATATATACATATATATATATATATAATGTTCTCATGTTTCATGTATTAGATTTATTCTGAGTTATATGGTATTTTAGTGTTACTTATGACTTAATTTTCATCATATATATATATATATATATATATATATATATATAATGAAACTGGTTGAGGTATATTGAATTTCAATCCTGCTGAAATCCCTTAATTATACTCAGATATGTACTATATGAATTACAGTAGGTCATGACCTGTGTTCTTTTTCTCTTTCACAGGTTGCTATAATTAATTTGTTAGTATTTAACTAATATTTGCTTCTGTTCTTGACATTCATACATATGGGTTCTTTCTAAAGTTCTCATTCCTTGTAAGTCTTTTGACAATATCTGGATAATACTGGATTCATAACATAAGTTCAGAATTATTTCTTCTCTTCTTTTTTTTCTAAAAGTATCAGTGTGAAATTAAGGTCTCCCCCAGCACCAAGCATAATTGGTCAACTGAAGATCTTTCATTCAGAAGTAATGTTAGCTTTCTTTTCATTTTTTTGCAAGGCATTTAATTTCTTCAATAGTTATATAAGTACAGAAGTATTCATAGTACTTCTTCC
The DNA here is from genome assembly GCA_004024765.1 of Zapus hudsonius. Lineage (NCBI taxonomy): Eukaryota > Metazoa > Chordata > Mammalia > Rodentia > Dipodidae > Zapus > Zapus hudsonius. Next base: position 5,843 of record PVHP010047997.1, on the reverse strand, counting down.
TTCTTCATTGAGTTGTATTAATTTTTTTCTACTCAATGGTACATTTCTCCATGATGCCAAATAGTCTGACAAATAATTATTAATTTTATGTTTTAATTATAATGTCTTTACAGAGTCACCATTACTTTCCTGCAATGCTGTGATGGACAGTCCAATTTCATTTTCTTTCTTGGGTCAACCTTTTAAAATATTTATTAATTGAATGATCTATTAAAATAGCTTGTTTCAGTGATTATGCCTTTTTGTTTTCAATACAATTTGAATGTTTTGTTTTATTATTTTCTTTCTTCCATTTGTTTTTTCTTTCATTTATCCACCATTTCAATTTTATGGTAGAAATTGTGATTCCTGATTTGTCACCTACTTGTATTTTGTAATACAAAGTTTTAATATATATAAATTTCCTTTCAAGTCCTGGTTTCTTTACTGGCAAAAAATTGGGTTTTCTTCCTTTTCATTCATTGAATTGAAATATTTTCTAGTCTGCTATGTAATGTAGTCTTGATTCATAATTCATTTTGTTTGTTGTTCTTTTGAGACTGGGTCTCATAGTACCCAAGCTGGCTGAACTTGCTTTGTTGTTAAGAAAGACCTTGAACTTTTGATCCTCCTGCTCCTGCCTCTCCCCGCTGAGTGCAGCAACTACAAGCATGTGGCCCCACATCTAGTGTATGGATCCAACCAGGGCTCTGTGTATTCTAAGAAGACACGCTACCAACCTTCCAAGTGTCATATATAAATTCAGAACAATCATGACTTTTCCTGATTTCCTTCCCGTTATGAAATTCTAGTTTATTTTCGTTAGAGTCAGAACTAATGTGGATGGCTTCACGTATAAATATCTGCAGGGGTGCCTGGTTCCCTCTACCTGATGTTTCTTGGTGGATGGTCAAATGGGTCAGAAGTCACATGCCCTTCACAGCATGTACATTTCATTGCTGTTGCTTCCCCTTCTCTGTTAATGGCATGTACTCTGTCTGTGGTCATTTTTAGCTTCCTTCTTGTTGACTTGTCCCTCTAAATTCTCCACCGATCCCAAGCAGGGCTGAGAGTGTCACCAGTGACTCTATCTGACCACAGGTGGCTGCTCTAACATCTGTTTCCTCATCATTCTTAAGCAAGCTGCACTTTTAGCTTCAAAATTGTTATTGCCTTATGTTATTATTATGAATGCCCCTTATCTTCTGATAATAATGTTTCAGAAGTTTCTTTTGGATAATGAAATGTGAATTCTATTCATGTCCCTGAAAAATTGATCAGACCTACAACTCCCTGTGCCAATCATTGGTTCCTTCCCACACCTAGCAGTTGATCACAGAAACCCATGAGGTCCCCAAAACAAGACAGGCTTCTGTCAAAGCCCTTGAATACCCACTCCAGGCCAAAGGTAAGATCCTGTTGCAAAAGATACCACAGAAAGTCATTGCACAACACTAAGAGACCCTGCAAGATCCAAAATGGTAACCAGCTCCCAGATGGTAGCATGAGAGGTGCTGGAAGGCACTACATGAGCTGCCAGGGGAAACTGGTCAATGATATTTGGAGAAAGATGAGGCCACTGATATTCAATTCACACTGATGTCACAAGAATGCTGAACACACTGTTTTATAGTAGAGATCAGCAACTCAAGAAATAATCACCTGTGCAATAGTGGCACCAAAACCTGGGAGGGGGGATAATCAATGGCTTTCAAATTGGCTAAAAGATCCACTCAGTGACAAGGAACCCTTAACTGGCATTGTTTTTCAGGGCAAAATCTTATGGGGAACAAAACCCTTGGACTCCAAGGAGAAATTCCCACTACCAGAGACTTACAGAGAGGCTACACCCACTAGAATCTTGCCAAATTAGCAATGTGTGTCTCATTTAACCTATACTGATCTCACTCTCTGATGGAGATTCTGTTTGTATGTTTTCAGAAGGCAGTGAGAGAGCCGTGGTCAACACAATTCCACCAACAAGTCATAGGATGATGGCTGACATCCAGACAGGAGATGAACCACCCCTGGTCTATGATATAGGGCCAAAATGAAACCTATAAAAAAGTGTCAAGATAAACAAGAGAACTAAACTCACCCACCATGACTCAGGGACCTGAGCAGAAAAGGGGGCAGAAGGATTATAAGAGCCATGGTGGGGGAGAATATCCAGAGACATTGCACCCCAAAGCAACCAACACGTACAAAGCGGAGATGGGGGATGGGCCACCTCTTGTATAATTCATGACCTCCTACTCCATGGACTGATCCAGTATGCCCAAGAGGAGTCAACTCAGTGGATTGGGAATAGGGAGGGAGGAAGTGGGAGCACCATCATAAGATTTGATCATACAGTGTATCTAATTATGGATAATAAAGATATGAATAAAAATGTGAATTCTAATATGGTTTTGTAGAGAGTTCACATTATTTTTGCAATCCTTTACTATTAACCTTGTTGCACTTCATTAAAATAAACAAAGGATCTTCTGCTCATCAAAAAAAAAAATCCGTAAAAGTGTTGTAAAATAATAAAATCAGAGAAAATAGATGCAGTAGGCAGAAAATTAACTCTGCAGAAAGGTTTCTGTAAATAATTTTTTTAATGAAAGAATCCCATTTGTGGCAAAGCTCATGACAAGGTATTTCATAAGACAGGTAACAGTCTAGTGATGCTCACAGCTCCCCCTGTTTGCTGTGTGGTTTTTCTAACGTGGATAAGAGGGAAAGAAACCCTGGACAAGTGGAGAGAACCAAGGGACAAATTTCTTCTTCTTCCCTGTGTTTTCTCTTCTTGTGAGTCAACCAGACAACTTACTTCACCCCCTAAATTATGATTGCTTTGCTATGTGAAGTTTAATCCAGTGAGAAATTTTTCCATAATTTGAATAATACACTTTATTACACTTATCCGGGGACATTGGTGCTCAATGGCTGCTACTTCAAATGCAGGGACTGAACCTCACTCCAAGGCCTCCTCCACACTCATGCGTTAGTGAACAGCAGTCTTTCCTGAACCCCAGATGGTGGTAGAGTTCTAGGTGCACCTCTGCAGGGCTTCCGATATTCAGTGATGCCAAACTCCTACCTACATGCTTCAGATGCTCTTCGTTTTGTCTGTTCGTTTCTCTAGTTCCCATTTTAAACCTAGTTAGTGATTGTTGCAGTCAGCTTTCTAGTTGCTGCGCAGGAAGAACCCAAGCAAAAGCGGCTTATGGAGGAATGGGTTTATTTGGCTTACAGACTCAAGGGGAGACTCCATCCTGGCAGGGAAAATGATGGCATGAGCAGAGGGCTGGACATCACCTCTGCCACAGCACTGCAAACAGCGGCAGGAAGGTGTGCCAAACACTGGCAAGGGGAAGCTGGTTTATAACCCCCATAAGCTCACCCCCAACAACACAGCTTCATCGAGGTTGTAAAATTCAAACTGCCATCAGCTGAGGATCGATCTATCAGAACACATTCATTTGTTTGTGGGGGAAACCTCGATCAAACCATGACAGTGATCATTCCTAGTAAATTGTCTATTTTAAAATAACCAGTTATTTCTACTTCTTGAATATCAAATGACTAAAGCTATTTTTGTAAGGAAAGGAAACTTATTTCTAAAATATCATGATTATATTTGCTTTATGTGGGAAGTACTGTTTGATATTAGGAAAAAACTGTTAATTTATGGATGTTGATTGGTGCTTTTTTTTAAATTCTTGAAGAGATTAGTGTGTTCATTGGTATCTAATTGTATGACCATGACAAAATTCCTAAGAGTGTTACTGAGCGTAAATTCTGGAATCTGAGAGCAAGATGGTGGCATCATCTTGGCTCTTACAAGTGCCTCATGGAAGATGGGGTCAGAGTGCATCAGAGGCATCAGATATTGCGGCAGAAAACAAGACATCAGGGAAGGGGCATGCTCTCTCCTGCAGGAGCTAACCTACTTCTTTCAAAGTCACATTGATTTTTTTTCTATAAGTTAACCATCTTCCACATCCTGGGTTTCTCAATGTTCCCCTGCCAGGGACCCAGCTTCTAACACATGAAACTTCAGATGACAATTAAAAAGGAATTATGAGAGTTTCTTATTCTTACATTTTGTCACTTTGCACTATTATTTTATTTTGAAGGCCAACTTCAACAACATGGCATTCTGAAGATATTTAAAAGACAACTTAAAATAGCAACATACTATGAAATTCTATTGTTACTCTGATCTTTGAAATTTAAACTTAATAATAATAAAAATGCTGATAACAAAAAGTACCAATAACCACACTTATAACAACTAAATTTTGTTAAAATTGCTATGTGATGATTATAAATTTCTTACGTAAATAATATCATGGAATCTTCTGGGTTTTTTTCTATTAAAATGATTATATAGCTCATATAAGCAAAATTGCTAAGATGCAGCCCTTCACAGTCAGGATTCCACTTTTCTGCTTACACAGTACAAAATTATCCTAGGTACCTCTGGACAAGATTGCAGATGTAATTAAGACTGCTCATTAGTTCACATAAAGATAGGGAGAATAGGCAGGTGCATGTAATCTAATCTCACCAACCTTGTGAAAGCATTAAACATACCCTGGAAGCAGAAGAGAAAAGCATGAAGGGAAACCAGAGGTATTTTGAATGTAACTAGATGCACCATTTCTGGGTTAGTAGCAGAGGGGCCCTGTAAGGACTCATGACCACATAAAATGACCCGAAAGTCCAGGAAGGAAACAGTCACCAGGGTCTTCAGTCTCAACGAACTGTTAATAAACACTCCAGATAAGAGTGTGGCAAGTCAATTGCTTATTTTTGCTTTTGGATGACTCTAAACACAGAATATTAAAGATTTCACCCCAACTTTCTATCTATTAACTGAGATGAATCATTGCACATTATGTTAAGCTGCTTCATTTGAGATAACTTGGTATTTGCTGTGGTTTGAATGTGAAACATGCCCTATAGGCTCATATGTTTGAACACTTTGTCCCCAGATGGTTTGGGAATGTTGTAGAACTTTTAGGAGGTGGAGCCTTGCTGGAGGAAGTGGGTCACTGGGAATGAGTTTTTATAGCCTGATACCACTTCCTGCTCATGGTCTCCACTTCCTCCCTGTGGATGAAATTTGTCACTTTTGCCCTAACTCTGGACACCATGAGTTCCCACCATGGTGGACTGTATTTTATGGAAGTGTAAACTGAAATTACACCTTGATTAAATTTCTTCATGGGGTATTTGGTCATAGCAATGAGTAAATGTAGCTAATATAGTATCCAAGATTAAAAAATAATAGTACTGTGATGCTGATGTTAATGACACAAAATATTATATAACTTAATCCAAAGTGTTTTCATTCAAAAACCCCTAATCCCTTGTTTCCACGGCCTTTCAGGATGCAGCGAGAGTGCTGGGGCTCATCTAACCCTACCAACCGACCATAGGCCGATAGCTGAGATTCTGGCAAGAGAGGGGCCACCTCATTCATACAATGGAGGATCCAAATGGAACTCTGCAGAGAAAGAGGAGATGAACAAGGGGCCCACAGCCACAGCCATTAAATCAACACAGGATTAGCCAGTGGAACAGAAACCAACGATTTTCGACACAAAGACCCCTAAGCTCACAACCTTAAAGCAAATTTATTACTCATCCACCACGACTCAGGGAAATGTGCGGAAGAGGGGGCGGAAAGATTGTGAGAGCCGTGGTGGGGGAGACTATCCAGAGGTATGGACAGGAGAACCTGGCTGATTACTAGTCTATCCATGGTCCCCTGTCACAAGGACTGATCCAGACGACCCATGGAGGAGGTTATCCAGTTGAGGGGGGAGGGGAGGGCAGTGGGGAATTGGGGATAACAACTCATTGTT
>PVHP010047996.1:0-12684 GCA_004024765.1 Zapus hudsonius | reverse complement strand
CTCAGCTGATGGCAATTCGGGAATTAGAACCTCAGTAGAGCTGTGTTGTTGGGGCGGGCTTATGGGGGTTATAAGCCAGCTTCCCCTTGCCAGTATTTGGCACACCTTCCTGCCGCTGTTTGCAGTGCTGTGGCAGAGGTGATGTCCAGCCCTCTGCTCATGCCATCGTTTTCCCTGCCAGAATGGAGTCTCCCCTTGAGTCCGTAAGCCAAATAAACCCATTCCTCTACAAGCCACTTTTGTTTGGGTTCTCTCTGCGCAGCAACTAGAAAGCTGACTGCAACAAGGAGGATGAAGAGGTACCCCCAACAACTCCTCTGAAACCCCGTGTAGGCCTCATGAAAAAGGGACACAGAATTCCCTTTCCTGCTAAATAGCAAGTCTCTAAAATATTCCCTCTCCAGAAAGTCCTCATGGAGCAAAAACGTAATTGGATTTATAAATGTTCCCTTACTAGTTAAATTGGTACTGAGGACTGGGATTATTGAGGCTAGAACCCCGATTCTGTGTATTTGGCCTTTTGGAACTTATTTGCAGAAGGAATGTGGATGAATTTGAAACCTTGACTTAAGAGATGACTTGCAGTGCTGTATGTACAGCTTGATGAAAGACCTGAATGCAGTCAGAACTATAGACTGTGAGGTTTGGCTTTCAAGGGTGAGAAAAAAGTCTTTGTCGGGATTTGGGCCTGCTTCACTTTCCTGCCCCAACCCCAACCCCATGGCTCAATGAGCTCAGTGTGGGAGGCAATTTGTGTGAGAGGCTTGCTGCATTCTGCCTGCCTGTATCCTGAGAACGTGTGCAGGGTTGCATTGTGTCAAATTGGACTAGTGTGAGCAGATGGAGATGGCACAGAAAGAAATGAAATATCTGGGCTGAAACTGCTGCCCATTCAGATGAATTGTTTGACAGATTACAACCATTGAAATTGGGTCAGGTGATCTGCATTGGGACAGCAGGAAGAATGTGGACTCTTTTGAAGCAAGAGGCCTGAATGCTGAAGGAAGTTTCCTGCTTTTCAAAGTAAGATTTATTTTTCCCTGGTTTAACAAGTTGGTAGCCCCCCTGATATTATGGAGTATAACAAGTACAGGAAAGAGAAGGTCATTGGATGTGCAACATGGTTTTGTTTTTTGGAAATGGCCATGGGCAGTATGAAGCAGGCTTGTTGGATTACCTACATAGCAGCCTGAAGGAGTCATGAGGATGAAATATAGGTTACAGTGGAGACCCAGTGAAATGCCAGGACTATGGGATGGCTGCCAAGGAGAGCTACTGGCACCAGATGAAGTTATCTGGAACTGTGAGTAGCTGAGCTGGAGGGTTGGAATTGGAACTCAAGTCCCATTGCTGGTTAGAATGATCAGACTTGGAGTTAGAGTTTGATGTTTGCTCTGTTTGTTTTAAATCTTTTTTGTTTTGTTTTGTTTTTTGAGGTAGGGTCTTGCTCTAGCCCAGGCTGACCTGGAATTCACTATGTAGTCTCAGGCTGGCCTTGAACTCACGGAGATCCTCCTACCTCTGCCTCCCAAGTGCTGGGATTAAAGGCGTGCGCCACCGGCTTTGTTTTAAATCTTGTATTGGTTCAGTCTGCCTTAGCTAAACCCAACACCATCTTTTGCGGTGTGAATATTTATTCTGTGCCATCATGGGCTTTTTTTTTTTTTTTTTTGATACTACGGCTCAGTTAGAATATGTTGAATTATGGGGATGTTTGAACATCATTGAGATTTATAAAAACTATGTATACTTTTGGAGTTGGGCTGGGCACATTGCATTTTATATCATGTATGGTTATCAGTTTGTGGGTGTCAGAGGCAGAATGTGGTGGTTTGATTCAGGTGTCCCCCATAAACTGTATTCTGAATGCTTGATCCCCAGTGAATAGCAATTTGGAATTATAACCTTTTTGGAGGTGTGTTGCTGGGGGGCAGGCTTATGGGTATTATAGCCAGCTTCCACTTGCCAGGGTTTGGCACACCTTCCTGCTGCTGTTGTCCATCTGATGTTGGCCAGGAGGTGATGGCCACCCTCTGCTCATGCAATTGTTTTCCCTGCCATCATGGAGTTTCCCCTTGAGTCTGTAAGCCAGAATAAACCCATTCCTTCCACAAGCTGCTTCTGGTTGGCTTCTTTGTGCCAGCAATGAGAAGCTGATTTCAACACTAGTACTGAGGTCAGGAACTTCAAAAGGACATGAAGCCTCATCTGTAAGACCCTGAGTCTAGCAGAAACACTGGAATGAACCAATTTTGGGGTCCCAATTTTTATACCTGGACAGAGATGATATCCACTTGGTTCATTTATTTATTCATTTGCATGCATGTGTGTGTGTGTGCATGTGCCAGGGCCTCTTACTACTGCAAACAATCAGATATCTGTGCCACTTTTTGTGTCCAGCTTATATATTTGAGCTGGGAATTGAACAGGCTGGCAAGCTTTACAAGCAAAGGCCTTTAACCACTTAGCCATCTTCTCAGTCCCAATGTCTATTTTGATATCCTTTTCATATGATTAGAAGAGCAGCAATAAATAATTGGGACAAGCAATGTAACCCTGGACAAGGGGTTTGCCTGGCAGAACATAATTCCCTGATACAGATCCTAGATGAGACAATATTAATCCTAATGATCAGTGCAAGATTTTAAAGGATTAATTATCCAGTGCATGAAGGAATCAACCTCCAGGTCACAGAATATATCCTAAGCATTTTAGATTTAACAAGAAAATCATAGAACCCTGTGGGGCCCTGCTGAGAGGCATGGAGAACATAGGGTTAAAGGAAAGTTGAGGCTGGCTTGAAACCTCAATAATCTCATATTTGAGACCGGCAGGAGTTTGGCCACCACAGTATCCTTTCTTTTTCCTAAAACTCCAGCCCCTGGTAGACCTCAACAAACCCTGATAAGCCCAGGCCTGAGTTTACTGGAGCTCACATACCTCAGCTAACTAGCTCCTCTGCAGTCACCGCCATCCATTACATGCCTAAAAACACGTTATACACACCACTTGGAGCTGAGAGAGTCCCCTATGCAAAGCAGGCATCGACAGGTTATTGGCCCCTGCCAATCCCTTCATGAAACATCCACAGACTACCCTGCCCCTGCCAATCCCTTTGCAATTTATGCTTCTGCCTCTGTTTTTTCTTCTATAAAAACAACAACCTTTTTCTGCATAATAAATGAGCTGTTCACTGAAACTGCCTCCTGAGAGTTCTTCCTCTCATTGGCTCACTGCTATCCCAAGTCTCTGTTCACACAGCTCCGCGGACGAACAGGGAGTTGATTTGCGCTGCAACTCACCAAGAAATCCATGGAACCACAAAACCTCTCTGTCTTTTCCCAAAGACTCAGGGACAAAGCAAGTACTCTGGATTAAGACCCACTGAGAATGAGCCTTTTAAAAGTTCACTTTGTAACTCAAAGATGGCCTGATGCCACTAAAGGTAACAAGAGGTGAATGGATGGGGTGAAAAGTCACCTGAAAGACTGTTGAGAGACGCACAAAGGGTCTTGATCTGAAGGGAAGAAGACAATGAAAACCCGCAGAAGAGGAGAAAAGGAAATGGGACAGAGGCCCTCCTCATCAGAGATGAAAGCAACTAGAGGCTCAATTCAAAGGGGATCAAGGAGGTCCTCTGGGAAAGGGACCCAGGAATGTGAGCAGATGTCAGATGTGGGGACCCTGTACATCTCAAGAGAAAATGCCCTAAAGGGAAAAGGGAAGAAAAAGAAACTCCCCCATGACCTTTGACAAGAATTAGAGGAAGTAGGACCTCTATTTAGCAGGTCCCATCAGGAGCCCTTGATAAATTTGAGGGTGGGACTGAAGGGGAGGAAACCACCTTCCAGATAGACTTGGGGCTGACCATTCCTCCTCAGCTTTCCAACCTTGGGGCAAAAATTTACCTGAATAAAGACTCCTAGTGTTGGGTATAAAAAGATAAAGTTTCTAAGTCCCAAGATTCAAGAAAATTCTTCTGGGCTGGAGAAATGGCTCAGCAGTTAAGGCACTTGTTTGAAAAACCTAAGGATCCAAGTTCAATTCCCCAGTACCCATGTAAAGTCAGATGCACAAAGTAGCTTATGCAACTGGAGTCCGTTTGCAGCAGCTAAAGGCCCTGGTGTACCCATTCTCTCTGCTTAAAAATAAATAAAAGTTTTTTTTTTTTATTAAGAAAACACTTCTTAGATCAGTCATGGAACATAGAAAAGCCCTCCTATTTGTCCTGGAAGCAGGTGGGCATTTCCTGTACCCGGACCTTACTGAGGCCTCAATAGGATCCAGAGTAGAGAAAGGACAAATCAAGGTAAAAATAAACTTCCAGGGGCTAAGGAGACGATCCAGTAGTTGAAGGCACTTGTTTGCAAAGCCTGCTGGTCCAGGGTTATAGTGCCCAGTGCCCACATAAAGTCCAATACAGAAAGTGGTGCATGAGTCCAGAATTCATTTACAGTGTGACTAGAGGGCCTGGCATCCTAGACTCACTTTCGTTCTCCCTCCCCTCTCTCAAGTAAATAAATGAAAATGTTCTTTAAAAGATAATTAACTAATAAATCTTGTGAGCAAGGAGAAAGAAAAAAATAATAATCTCTATATTTGGGTCCAAGAGGGCATCTAGGGTGGATTACAGATAGTCTCTGGCAGTCAAGCTTAACTCCTCTCTGTTCCTCCCCAGATAGGACAAGTTCAACGACCTCTTTCATATTTATACTCCACTGATTACTAGCCTTTCTAAACAACCCATAGTAGGTAGCTTATGAATTTTTTACCTTTAACCTTGACAATACTTTCCAGTAATTACAGAAGAGCTGCCCTCCCAGCTGTGTGCTTCTCTAGCCAAAGTTCACTCTGCGAAGTCACTCAGTTAAAAACTTTGTTTGGAGGCTGAAAAGATGGCTTAGTGGTTAAGGCGTTTGCCTGCAACACAGAAGGACCTGAGTTCGATTCTCCAGTGCCCATATAAAGCCCATTCAATCTCTCTCTCTCTCTCTCTCTCTCTCTGTCTCTCTTTCTGTCTGTCTGCCTCATTCTCTCTCACTCTCTTTCTCAAATAAAAAATTTAAAAAAACCTCTGCTTGGCACCAAAGTAAGGGAACTTTTCAGAATTTTAAACCACTATAGTTTGGCCAAGTACTTTCAAATTTTATATATTTTTGGTTACTTAGATAAGGTTATAAATTTAAAAAAAAACCCAGAGGTTAGTGTCATGCTAAGAACCTGGCAGTTCTGTCTTTAGAAGTGTTCTGCCTCCATGCTCTATACTGAAGGCATTTCACATTGGTGCCTCTAAGGGGGAAGGCTCGTCTCAGCTTCACAGTAAACATTGTCTGAGTCTCTTCCCCCCACATTGTTTTTGGTTTGGGAAATTGGAAAGTGATAAAGTGGTCCATACTGATAAAGACATTGATGCCTTTATTTGAATTCAAACCAGTTCTAGATAGAAAAAGAAAGTCCAAGTTCATTTGCTTTTTCAGTGGGGCAGCATATCCCATGCTTTAGAAAAAGTAGGGTGCCTTACATAAACAACTAACATTTAATGTATAATTGTGTGACGGGCTGTGGATAGTGCTGTACATCTGGCACATTGTGGCACTACCTTCTGCTTTAATATTAAACAGCTTGTTGTTTAAACATTGGACAGAGTGGCTGGCTTCTAAAGTAGTTGTTATTAAAAAGCCGGGCGTGGTGGTACATATCTTTAATCCCAGCACTCGGAGGCAGAGGTAAGAGGATCACCATGAGTTCAAGGCCACCCTGAGACTACATAGTGAATTCCAGGTCAGCCTGGACTAGAGCGAGACCCTACCTCGAAAAAACAAAAAAAAAATAAATAAGAAGTTGTTATTAATAAACTTTCTGTACACCTGTGTAGAAAACAAACCCCTCTGTTTGGGGCCTGGAGAGATCGTACATCTGGAGTTTGTTTGCAGTGGCTGCAGGCCCTGGTGTGCCCATTCTCTCTGTCTGCATCTCTTCTCTCTCTCTCTCTCTCTCTCTCTCTCTCTCTCTCTCTCTCTCTCTCTCTCTCTCTCTCTCTCTCTCTCTCTCTCTCTCTCTCTCTGCTTGCAAATTAAAAAAAGAAACTCTGGGGCTGGAGAGATGGCTCATCAGTTGAAGGCACTTGCTTGCAAAGCCCCCAGGTTCAATTCCCCACTAACCACATAAAGCCACAAACAATGTGTCACATGCATCTAGAGACCATTTGAAATACAATGGCAGGAGGCTCTCATTGTCTCTATCTTCCAGCTTGCAAATAAACAAACATAAAATGTTTTATTATTGAGAGAGACAGACAAAAAGAGAGAGAGAGAGAGAGAGAGAGAGAGAATAGGTATAGGAGGGCCTCCTTCCACTGCCAACAAACTCCAGACACCTGTGCCATTTTGCACATCTGGCTTTTACATGGGTACTGGAGACTCAAACCTGAGCCATCAAGCTTTGCAGGCAAGTGCCTTAACCACTGAGCAAAATCTCCACATCCCTTTAAAAAAATTCATATGGGCTGGAGAGATGACTCAGTGGTTAAGGCACTTGCCTGCAAAGCCTAATGACCCAGGTTTGATTCCCCAGTACCCACGTAAAGCCAGATGCACAGTGGCACATGCATCTGGAGTTCACTTGCAGCAGCTGGAGGCCCTGGCATGAACATAATTTAGAATATGATGTCACTAACTTTAATGTTTGATGTTGAACTGCCCCAAGTAATTCCATTCTGTTTTAGCTAACTCCATTTCTGTGGGGCTCTCCCCTTCTGAAAACTACATCCTGGTTAACAGAACATTCTTACCCAGTTACACGTGCTGTACCGGAAAGTTTATTGCTTTCTACAGCTCCTGGAAATTCATTGTTTATGCTGAACTGTAACTTCTATGTCCCTGGTTTGATATATTGATGGTTTGATGTTATTGGTTAACTGTAACTTCTGTTATCGGGCCTGTACCTAAAATAATGTTAAAAAGATGTAATTGTGGGTTTTGGCTTTATAATCCCTTTTACACCTCCTTTCTGAGTCAAGAGCCCTCTCAAGCATTAGCCCACTCTCAGCTGCTGGCAATAAAGGACTTAAGAAGCCTGGTGGTCTGTAATTGTCTCTCATGGACTGTAACATTTGGAGGCCCCAGTGAGATGTGTGTCATCTATATGTACCCACGTGTGGTAGTTTGAATGGATGTTCCCCAATAGATTCAAGAGTTTATCAATGCTTTTCTCCATCTTCCTGGCTGGAGGGTGTGTCACCTAGGCTGGATCCTAGGGTCCAGCCCTAAGGTATTTCTGGGGTGGATGTGAAATTCCAGCTATACATATGCAAAAGCAGTCAGAGCTCAAGTCTGGAGTTCCTGTTGTTAGCTAGTGTGAGTGTGCTGCCTGGAGGTGCTGATGATGGGTTTCTCTCTCTTTGCTTGGATCTGTGAAACTGTGAAAGAGGCCAGCCTCTTTTGTCATTCTGGAACCTCCCCTGGATCTGGTACTTCAATAAATATTTTCCTCCCAAAACAGTGCCTGGATTGGAGATTCCTCTCTCTCTCTCTCTCTCTCTCTCTCTCTCTCTCTCTCTCTCTCTCTCTCTCTCTCTCTCTCAAACACACACACATACTCTCTCTGCTTTCAAATATATATATATATATATATATATATATATATATATATATATATATATAGAGAGAGAGAGAGAGAGAGAGAGAGAGAGAGAGAGAGAGAGGTGAGGTCTTATTCCCCTAAGTCTAAAAATTTGTTCATAGTTTGAATGTGAAATGTACCCCATAGCCTCATGTGTTATGTATATTTAGTCTCCAGCTGATGACAATTTTGTTTTGTTTTGTTTTTCGAGGTAGGGTCTTGCTCTAGTCCAGGCTGACCTAGAATTCACTCTGTAGTCTCAGGGTGGCCTTGAACTCACGGAAATCCTCCTACCTCTGCCTATCGAGTGCTGGGATTAAAGGCATGCACCACCACGCCTGGCACCAGCTGGTGACAATTTGAGAGGTAGAGCTTTGCTGGAAGAGGTGTGGCTGAGGTGGGCGTAGAGATGTTATAGCCCAGTTCTCCTATCCAGTAGTAGTTCAGCTCACTCTCTTGCTGCTTCCTGCCAGCTGCTATGGAAAGATGTACTGCCCAGTCTCTGCTCTACCGTGCATTCTCCACCACAATGAAGCTTCCCTGTGGTAATTTGAATGGGTGTCCCCCAATAGATTCAAGAGTTTATTAAAGCTTGTGATTTGCCTCCAGCCTTCTGGCTGGAGATGTCACCTTGGCCTGGCCTCCTAGGCTCTAGCCTTAAGGTGTGTCTGGGGTGATTCTGGAATTATAGTCATAAATATGCAAAGAGCAGTCTGGGCTCTGCAGAGCTTACTGTTTGCTGGTATTTGTGTGGTGCTGGTGATGGGTTTCTCTCTGCTTGGTCTGTGAAGCGGGGGGCAATCTCTTTAACCATTATGGAACTTCCCCTGGATCTATAACTTCAATAAATACTTTCCTCCCAAAATGTGCCTGGTTTGGAGATCTATTCCAGTGGCAGGTGGCTGACTACAACATTTTCTTGAGACTGTAAACCAAAATAAACCCTTTTCTCCTAGCAACTGCTTTTGGTCAGGTGTTTGGTCTCAGCAATGAGAAGCTAACAAAGAAAATTGGTATCAGGAGTGGGATCATTGCTTCGATAAGCTTGAGTCTGTGGTTTCTAATCTCTTGGAACTGATTTTCAGGAGGAATATACAAGGATTTGCTGCTTTAGGTCTGATGTAACAAGAAGCTAACTACATTAAGTTTTCTACCTGAATGCCCACCCAGACTGCTGACTCATCTAGGGACTCATTAAAAAGAGTCATGTGCAGCAACTTGACTGTTTAGGAGGTAGCAGAGATCAAGATCCTTCTTGCCGCTGGGTGTGGTGGTGCTCACCTTTAATCCCAGCACTCGGGAGGTAGAGGTAGGAGGATTGCCATGAGTTCAAGGCCACCCTGAGACTACATAGTGAATTTCAGGTCAGCTTGGACTAGAGCGAGACCCTACCTCAAAAAACAAAACAAAAAAAAAATCCTTCTTGCCAGGAGATGCGGGACCTCTAACTGTAGAAAAGGGCAGCAGCAGGGAGTACCTCACCTCCTTGGCTGGTCTAGCTTCCCCCTCTGGTTTCTACGGGATTATAGACTATAAGGACATTTTATAGCCTATAAACTCTGCCTCCCAAATTCTCACCAGATGATGCCAACGCCACAAACCCCAGGTAAAGATGTGTGTGTGTGTGTGTGTGTGTGTGTGTGTGTGTGTGTGTGTGTGTGTAAAGCCATGAGCTGAGTTTGAGGGTAGGCTTGCTGAGTTCTACCCCTGAGCCCCAGGAAGGAGTGGGCCTCTCACTCTATAGCTTTCACCCCCAACAGGCTGTGTCACCTGGGGAGAGTCAGTGTCCTCTCTTGGCTTCAATTCCTACATGGGAAACTAGGGTACTACTGGCTTCCGGCCTGGGACAGCTGTGAGGAGTAAGAAGCAGGTACAAGCCTGGAAAATGGACACTTGCAAAATTCACCAAAATGAATGAAGCGCAAAGACAATGACACCATGGCTATCTTGAGTCCAACATCTTCCCTCCAGACAGGGAAACAAAAGCTCAGAGAGAGAGAGAGGACAGAACCACAGCCAAACCCCTAATTTGTAAAGCTTGACCCAGGAGAGGTGTAGCCTGGGAACCATTCCTAAAGATCACTGGTTCAGTGCCTTTGGAGTCCCTGCCTGACTATCTACCCTCTTGACCAAGCCCTGGCTCTCCTTCTAGCTGGCTTGTTACCTCACGGCCAATGGTGTTGTCTTGGTCAAGGTCTGAAATCCTTGCTCAGTGTCCCCATAACTCTGTCTGTTGAGCCCTCCAGCCTAATGAAAGTATTCATTTCTTTTTTAAAAATATTTTATTTATTCATTTTCAAGCAGAGAGATAGAGATGAAAGAGAGAGAGAGAGAGAGAGAGAGAGAGAGAGAGAGAGAGAGAGAACGAGCACCAGGGCCACCACCTTGTGGGTCTGGCTTATGTGAGTCCTGGGGAATTGAACCTGGGGCCTTAGGCACTGGAGGCAAGTGCCTTAACCGCTGAGCCATCTCTCCAGCCCTGAAAGTATTCATTTCTTATGGCTTCAGAAAAGGAATCCTAGTTGCCCTCCACAGACCTCTTCAAACAGCCTCCCCAGCTGCACTCCTCAGCTCTGGCCCAGGCTCCCACCTCTGTTCACCCTACTTAGGTGTCCTCCCACCTGGGGTCTGGTGACTACATATTGATCAAGAGTTTAATTTTTTGGGGGGGTTCGAGGTAGGGTCTCACTCTAGTCCAGGCTGACCTGGAATTCACTATGTAGTCTCAGGGTGGCCTAGAACTCACGGCGATCCTCTTACCTCTGCCTCCTGAGTGCTGGGATTAAAGGCATGCGCCACCACACCCAGCTAGGAACTTAATTTTAAGCCTTGTTGGGGTGGAGACTTGTGAGAGTGGCCAGGCATGGCCTGATCACGAGGCTTTGTGGCCAGGCCTGCCACATCACTAGTTCTCAGGGCTGATCATAAGGATGACTAGGTGAGGCCACAGTCCCTCTTCATGTGTATAATGTGTATGTGTGTATGCATGTTTGCATGTGGGGGGGTACATGTGTGTTCCGGTGCATGTGGAGGCCAGAGGTCAATATTGGGTGTCATACATGATTATGCTCCACCCTCTTTATTGAAACAGGGTCTCTCAAACCCAGAGCTCAATGGTTCAGCTAGTCTAGATTGACCCAGGGATCCCATCACCTGGAATGAATTATACCACCGCAGGCTCTTGTTTTGAATACTTGGTTCACAGCCCATGGTTTGGGAGGTTCGGGAAATATTAGGAGGTGGGACCTAGCTTGAGGAAATCAATCAGTAGGGGTGGGCCCTTGGGAGGTATAATATCACTGGCTGCTTCCTGTACCACTCTGCTTCCTGGCCTGTCATGATGTGAGCAGGGTTGGCCCATCACATCTCCTGTGCCATGGTGGATTGAACTCTCTGAAACCATAAGCCAAAATTCAATCTCTCCCCTTTCAGGTATCTATGTCAGGTCATTTGGTCATAGCAATGGAAAAGTAACTAACACTTCAAGTGGACTCCACCACTTAACCAGATCTGGGTTCAAGATCATATCACTTCAGTTGAACACAAACATCCCCCAGGAATGAACTGTTAGCAATTTCTCTATCTTTTGAGAGCATGTTTATAAATCTGAGGAAGTCTTCTTTCGCCACTGGGGGAGGGGACCTATGTCACCATACCTATATAAGCAGAGGGTCAGGAGGCTGCAAAGGGCACACATGTGAAGAGACTAGGCCAGCCACTCAGAGGCCCTGCCTCTCTGCTGAGAAAAGTTCCAGGAGTGAGATCTTTACATACTGGGCCAGACATCTGCCTTTGGAGGAGCACTGAACAATGGGAGCATGTGACAGACAGCAGGAAGGAAGAACCTAGTGGCCCTGGAGTCAGCACTGTGCTCACAGAAGGGTACAGCTCTGGGAGCCTATGGCCCAGCCTATCAGCTGCTGGCTCCAGGGATCATAGGGTGGGTAGCGGATCTCATTGAGCTTCTCCATCCCAGAACTGCGCAGCAGACAGGCACGGTGGTGGGAAAAGGTGTCAAAGGAGAACCTTCCATGGTATCTGCCCATCCCGCTGTTGCCTGCATGGACACAGAATGTGAGAGTGAGGACAGCACCCTAGCCAATCCTGTCTGCCAGCCCCACTAGCAGCTACTGCTTGGGACAGAAGCACAAGGCTTGCATGGAGAACTAGTCAGTCTAAGAAGCATTTTACAGATAGGGAAACTGAGGCCATGAGAGGCCCAAAGCCTGGGTCAAGGTGATGTAACAAGCAAAAGGACTTCCTGGGTGGTAGAGAAGGGCAGGGACTTACCAACTCCCCCAAAGGGCAGGGATGGCAGGGTCAAATAGAGGAAGCCATCATTGCCTCCGAAGCCACCGCTGCTTGTGCGTTCGAGCACCTGGTTCACCACCTGGAGAGGCAGTGTGGTCAGCTTGAGCCCTGACCATCCATCCCATAGGGGAGCCTTCCATGAGGCAGCCTTGCCTTCTAAAGATGGCTAGGGTACAAAGCCCATGACAGTGAAGCTGTCAGGAAGAAGGTTAGAACATTGTAGGAAAGTGGGAGTCTCTGCCTGTGAGGTCTGGCTGTGCTGTCCCCCAATCCCATCTGGAGTTCTGCTCCCCATAGGGAAACTTCACATATCTCCTTTGGAAACCTCTTCCTGCAAGTGGAGGCTGCCTGAGCCAGGACAGACAGCTACACATCCATGCACCTGGCACACGTGACCCTGCCTGAGCCCTATCTGCAGGTGTCTGCCTAGGATCAAACTGGAGATATCTGCTTCCTAAAGCCCTAAGCAGGAGGACTATGAAAGGGAACGTGGCCAATCTGTACCCCTTTCAGATCTTCTGTGACCCCAGCTATTCTGGGCCCCACCTGGTTGTTGTTGGAGAAGGCATACAGCGCCAGCGGCTTCTCCCGCCGGTTGATGAAGTCGATGGCCTCGTCCAGGCTCCTCACGGTCACCAGGGGCAGGATGGGCCCAAAGATCTCCTCCTGCATCACTGGCTCCGTCTCCTGCACGTCCACCAGCACCGTGGGTGCTGTGGGAATGGGGGGGCACTCAGCCTGGGAGCAGGGGCT
>PVHP010047995.1:0-12486 GCA_004024765.1 Zapus hudsonius | reverse complement strand
GAGAGGTGGAGAGAGAGAGAGAGAGAGAGAGAGAGAGAGAGAGAGAGAGAGAGAGAGAGAGAGAGAGAGAGAGAGAGAGACAGAGAGAGAGACAGAGAGAGAGAGAGAGAGAGACAGAGAGAGAATGCACCAGGGCCACCACCTTGAGGGTCTGGCTTATGTGGGTCCTGGGGAATTGAACCCAGGGCCTTAGACACTGGAGGCAAGTGCTTTAACTTCTGAGCCATCTCTCCAGCCCCTCTAAATTCATTTTTGATAAAGGAGTTTGGTTATGACTTTCTCCTACCATGGGGAAGTCTATTATTTTGTTACTAAAGTGACTGTTCTATAATTTTGCTTTGCCTTGGCACAACAGGAATGCGGTGATTTGAATCCTGTTCCATCTTAATTTATCTGGCCTGGTGGGTAATTTCTAGATTCATGACCATCATTTGAGATGCTACCACCTGGAAAAGATTCTCCCTATGCAAAGTATTACATCTCAATGAAGATTGATTACCCTCTATATAAGGAGTTGTCCATGTAGACTCCCTGTGAGAAGAAAGGGATATTTATACTTACATTTGCAAATTGCATCTACTCCGTTGTTCCCTAAATATAGCAATGAACTTGTTCTATTTACTGTCACTGGTAGATAGCTTTTATGGTGTTTCTTAAATAGATAATAAAATGTGAATCTTCTGTAAAATGGTGCCAACCAGAGCCTCAGCCATGAACTATTCTGAATTCTTTCTTTCTGTAAGAGTTTAATTGCCACATATTTAAAAATTCCCTTTTACTTTAGAACAGTTAGTCTCAATATGAGTTTTCCGTCTCTCGTTGCAAAAGGTAAAGGCAGTGCATAAGCTGTTGCAGAACAAATAGTGAATCGTTTGACAAGGTCACACGAATAAAACTGCTATCCCTTGAGCTCATATGTTTGTACTTGGTCATTGTGGAGTTTTGAACAGTTCTCAGAGCCCTCTGTGCTGAAGGAATTAAAAAAAAATCCTTAGTCTGCTAGTTAAATATTAGATCCACCAGCCCCATCTCTTAAGGTAAGCCTCTCTTGCTTCAATCAATCTATACTTGGGGCTATGATGGCCCTATGGAACAGTATTTACCTAGCATGCAAAACACACTGGGTACAATGCAAGGGGAAAGAGAGGGCATTTGGTTTTAAATTTGTGAGTTATTACAACAGACCAGCCCCAGCTCCAACACCACACATTTACACGAGCTGTAACCAAGGCTACTTCTTAGAACAAAGAGCCATACGCCATTCAAAGTGAATGCGCTTGTGGGATCATTTCTTTTATTTCACAGTTGTCTTATTAACAATGACACTGCAAAGAAATTACCGTTGAAAAGTATTTTTCTTGATAGGGATCATACTGACTAGGATATGAAAAGGTGATAATAAGTGATTTTTGTCATCACAATGTGATGGAAGGAAGAACAGAAGTGCTAGACAGAGGAATCCTTACCTAAACTTCACATGCAACAGCCTTCAGGAAGCTGAGTGAATCAGGTAGAATGAAAAATTTATTTCATACATGACAATCCGAGTTAGTGAAATGTGGAAATTCACAATTCAAACATGTGTGAACATGGAAAAAAGGCCAGGTGAAAGTCCCCTTATCAATGGAGTGAGGGATGTGTGAAATCTCAATTCTGCATATGCAAGTGAGCATTGCTTGTCTCTCACCAATTTTACAAAATTTTGGCACCATTATAATTAAGTTTTGTTCATTTGTATTCTGTAAGTCATTCTTTAAGATCAAACGGGTAAAAGCACTCTTTCTTTCCATGAACATGAAAACCCTTAAGAAAACAGAGGAAGCAACAAAGTTTCCAGTATTGAACACTACTGGATTCATACTGATTACAATTTGAGTATTGAACACTACTGGATTCATATTGATTACAATTTGAGCCATGTTTTAGTTTAAGTTTTCTAAAAGGCACATCCCTTCCTGGAATCAGAGGAGTGAGTCATCCTCTTGAAAATATCAGTGGTAGATGAAAAGAAGGCCTCTTCTGAGCAGGATGGACATAGGTTTTGAGTTTTAAGTGTCACGGATGCAGCTCAGGGTGGGAGAAGGTTTGATCAGGGTACTGGGGAGTCTCTGAGATCTAGATGTCCACTAAAGAAATGTGATTTCTCAGGAATAGGCTGAGCTTAGCGCTATTGTTACCTTTGAGAAGTAAGGCCTTGATGAAACACAGTGGTAGGTCAGGAAAGGGCAGCTGGACCTGTCAATCCACAAGGTTCCCATCTTCAGGCACTATGAGTAGGAGTTTTGTGTCTGGCACAGAGATTCTGGGTAATACACTTAACTTTTATAAGACTAGTCTTAGCATGGGCACAATAAAGATAATGATATTGTGATCCTTCTGGGACTCTAGTAAGGATCAGTGAGTTAATGCCCATAAAACATTAACGTGCTACGTCTCATGGAGAGATCACTCAGAATAGTTTTTCTTTTAAAATGCTGTCTGCCTTTTATCAGGAATGGTGAGTTATAAAATTTGATCTTGTGTTAGGTGATTTAAAGGAAACAGCTGTTTTCTGTGGTTTGGGAGCTGACACAAAAGGCAGGTGATTCCCTGAAGAGACACATCAATTACTTTTATCCAGGAAGAGTAGAAACAGCGAGGACTGAGGCCCAAATTGATAAAGTAGAACCACTTTTGTTTATGGTAGTTGAGAAAGAGAGAAGTGTGATGGTTTTTGTTCTTATCCCTTCTTTCTTTCTTTCTCTTTTTCTTTCTTTTTCTTTCCTTTCTTCCTTCATTCCTTCCTTTCTCTTCTCTTCCTTCCTTCCTTCCTTCCTTCCTTTCTTCCTTTCTTTTCTTTCCCCTGCTCTCTTTTGGTCATGTTAAGTTATAGTAGAGGATTGTCCTTACCTTGACTCACCAAGGCCCCACACTTAGCTTAACTGATGCTAACTGCCAGGGATTGTTGTTATCATGGAAGGGCACCAGCGATGTTCAAGAAAATTGCTTGAATGCATGGGGAAGACACAGCATCCATGATGAAGATGTATTTCAGCTCTGTAAACTTTTTAAGCGTCACTTTGGGAAGCCTTTTTCTAGATCACTTCATGGGTCAATGGGTCCATGAATACCCGAGTTTCAAGCAATATACTTGCTCTGCATTGTGAAATTCAAGTTTATCTAATACAGCATCCAAGCAATTAATCCAAGCATTCCATTTTACTCTAGATCCACCTTGTAGACCTCTCCCAAAATTTTTGGGGAAAAAAGTACATTTTAGTTTGTACTACTAAAGTTGATTAAACAGTGACATATTTACTTTGAAATAACTTTCACTTGAGAATGTACTCTTATTGCAATATAAAGCATATGTGGTAATTTGATAGTGAGCACTTTTATGTTTAATATTGATAAACTATTAACAATAACTTATGTCTTTCATTCTTTCCCAGGTGTTTTGAGGTATATTTCACATTAATGTAGGTCATGTTGTATAGTTTCATGACCTTTGTTGAAAGCAAATTGTCACAACATCACATTTAGTCAAAATAGTATTAGTCCAGAAAATTCTCTCATACCTTTTGGAACCAGTCCTCCCTTCTCCAATACACCTGATGGTAACAGTGATTTTTCTTAAATTGATGATTTTTCCCCATAAGTTATACGTAGAATAACTCAACATATAGCCTTTTAGCTCTTATTTATTTTTTCAGTTTACATTATTCATTTGAAAATCACCCATGATGTTGCAAATACTAATGTATTTGATAACAGTTTATTCATTTATACTCTTGGATGATTGGTGATATGCATGTGTTACTTTTTGTTGTTGTTGTTTCAAGGTAGGGTCTCACACCAGCCCAGGCTGACCTGGAATTCACAATTTAGTCTCAAGCTGCCCTCAAACTCAAGGCCACCCTCCAATCTCTGCTTCCCAAGTGCTGGGATTAAAATCATGTGCCACCAAACCCAGCTGCATGTACCACTTTTTGCATTGAAAAGCCAATCACAATTTGAGATATGTTTTGATAATTATTGATATGGGTTTTCTTTAAAAAAAATCAAAGTAATAATTTGTGTTGGATATTTTTTGTATGGCTATATAGTTATTGAGAGATTTTCATTTCTCTTTAAATATTGTTCATAGGTAGGAACACTTGAATGAAATGGACAAATGTTTCATTTTAAAATGAGCATATAAAATAAATAGGTTAAGTATTTGGCCTAGTTTCATTAAATACTTAGAAAATATTCATTTTAACAAAAGCAATCTGACACTTGGTTAGGTGCTTTCAACTGCTATCTTAATAGACACCATCTAAAATATTATTATAAATAATGATTAGGGCAAAGGTTCTGCCTTTCAACTGATTTTAACTTAAATATTTTAAATGGTAAAGATTACTCTCATTAGTTTTCAACTTTCTCTTCACTATTCCTTTCTTCTCTCTTCTTTCCTTGTTAGTCTCCACAAGTGTATCCATTTTTCCTTCCACCAGTATGTAAATGATACGCCCTTCTCCTGTCTGACAAAGTTCATACATTACCCAAGAATATTTCAAAGAGAATACAGAAAAACATTTAAAGTATCAACAACTAAATTAAATGTAAACATCACTTATGGAGACTGGAGAGATGGTCAGTGGTGAAGAACCTTTCCTGTGCATCCCTCAAGGCCTGAGGAAACCTGATAAAACTCTTCAGTTGGACCCCCAGGAACCACAGAAACCATGGGAATGGCCAGGTGTGTCTCTAAACCCAGTCCTGTGGGGAGCAGAAACCCAATCAAGTCTCACTTGAGCTCAATGAGAAAAGGCAAGCTTAAAAGTCCATAAGAAATTCTGACTCAAATATGAAATGGGCATTAGGCCAAGATATGGGCAAAAGGCACACTTTTAAAGCCAGCACTTGGGAGGCAGAAGTAGGAGGATCTAGGTGAGTTTGAGGCCACCCTTAGACTGCATAGTGAATTTCAGGTGAGCCTAGGCTAGAGTGAGACCCTACCTCAAAAAAACCAAAACACAATGGAATAGTGATGGAGCCAGACACCTGCTCTTATACTCTGGCCACCAAAGGTGAACATGCCCCATATAGGGTTCCACATGAGAAAAGTGCATAAACACACACTACACATACACTCCATATCACAGGGTCACATAGCATGCATCCAAGCAAAAAATAAATAAGTAAATGACAACCGTTATGGTGTGTGGGGGGGATGAGGCTTGGCGAATATTTCCTATAACTAAACTACTTTGTCTACTTGGGCTGTTGTCTACTCATTACTAGATGATTCTTGGGAGAATTTGCAATTGCTTTACTTCATTCACTTATTTTCTCTTGTCCTTGACTGTCTCTTCTTGCTCATATTTGTGCATTTTAAACTGTTCTCTGATAATTTTCTTCTTTAATAAGAAGTTGAATACACGCACAGATATATATATATATATATATATAATTTATAGCCTTGACTGTATGGATGTGGGAAAATGCATTTCATGTCTAACATTTATTTTATCTTTATTCTGTCCATGGTTGGGTTAAAAATGATTCTAAGAAAACAACAGTGTGTCTGGTTCAGAGTTCAGCAAATTAGCTGAGAAGAATTTGGACTTGGGGTCACCCATTAGGTCATCAGAAGCTTCTGCTCACTCCAGAAGCACTTTTAACACCTTTTGTGAGGCTAATGCACTCTCTACACAAGGCTTCTTTCTCTCCATTGCTTTTTTGTTTATCTGGGGTGACACATTTCCAGTTTACTTTTCATTTAGGGGTCAAGGGAGAGCACATAAATGCATGGTGGGTGGCAAATGTATTGTGGAAAATAAAGCTTTTAGCTCACTTGAGGACTTGTTCTTGCTACTGGTATTTCCCTGGATTCAATTTACTTTCCCTTCCATACTCAAACTTCATGACTTTGAAAAAAAAAGGTGAAATATATTCACTGTATTTCCTGCTTATCTCCATTACTAAATTCCTAATAAATCAGTTATTGAATATCAAATACAAGAGGCCTCATTATTGTTCTCAATGGCTTGCTACTTTGCATGGAAAATTGTGGGAACTTACAGCCTCTGAATCTTGTTTTTTAACAATATTTCCTTTTCATAGTGTCTTACCATTCAGGGATGACAGGATCTGAACACAGCACTCAGAGTTACGGTTAATCAGTGAAAGAAGGGTTAAATTCTCTGGGGGTTTATCTGTCTGTCAACAAGAGAAGTGATTTATGAATTTATGAATATTGTCTAGCTTGTTGATTACCAAAATCAAGTACATATTATATATTATAATGGTCTCACAATGTAATATTTATTACCCTTATGTTCTATAAGGAAACATTTGTAACATTCCCTTAAAAAGATCCTATGTTGAAACTGATTCAATATTCTTAGCTAGGGCTCATGGAAATGAATACATTCAGGTAAGGTCATGAGAGCAGGTGCTCATGAAGAGATTAGTGTCTGGGAAGGCTCTCTCTCTCTCTCTCTCTCTCTCTCTCTCTCTCTCTCTCTCTCTCTCTCTCTCTCTCTCTCTCTCTCTCTCTCTCTCTCTCTCTCTCTCTCTCTCTCTCTCTCTCTCTCTCTCTCTCTCTCTCTCCTCTGCTTAATGAGAGTCCAGCACAAAGTCAGTCATCATACAGTTAGTAAAAAGTTAAAAAGTCCTCACTAGAATTTTCTGGCTTCCCAATCTCATATTTCCCAAACTTCAAAATCATTAGAAATAAATTTATTTTATTAAAGCTGCCCTATTGTTGTGGTGTGAATGTGAACTATCCCCCTAAAGCTTGTGTATTTAAATGCTTAATCCTCAACTGCTGTAAGTGTTCAGGAAGACTGTGGAACTTAGGAGGGGTGAGTCCTTGCTGGAGGAGATGTGTCTTGGGGGTAGGCCTTGGGGTGTTATAACGCAGACCTGCTTCTGGCACATTCATCTAGCTCAGGCCAAGCTAAAATGCTTTCTTTACATTTGTTTAACATGCATTTAACAATTATAACAAATCCTATATATTAATTTTAATTGTATTATTTCATTCAGTCTTAACTCATTGTTATAAGGTCTTCAAATTTGTTATCTAAAGTTTAACATTTTATTTTATTTACTTTGGTATTTTTTTAGGTTATCAATTCAATGCTTGTTAGGTTTCAACTCTAGACTATGAAACACAAATTTTTCTTTTCTTTATTTGAATGGATTATTGATGTTGTGGATCAATTAAAAATCAGATTTTCTATACACTATTTATTTGTTTGCTCATTAAAAAATTGAACACTTCTTGATAATACAGAAACATAATTAAAATGATCATTTGCACTGAGATATCATAGACTTTGAACTATAATGTTTTAGTTGCTCTACTCAAGGTTGTTTTATTCTTTCAATCTGTTGTGAGATTCACGGGAAGGTAGAAGGTAAGATTACTCTTATATCACATACACACAAGCATAAAGGCTCTGCCTGCTTCACTTTTAACCTGAATAGGAAGTAGAGTGTAAAGGAATAATTCTATTTTATAATTTATATATATTTTTATATTTACTTTACTTAAATCTCATAATGGTGTATTTGATTGTGTTACTTGCCATAATATTTATTATCCTTATATTCTTTATGGAAATGTTTTCTCCTACCTTGCCAGGTAGGAGACTTTGCTGGTTATTTTGTTGGTTTATTTGTTTGTTTGTTTTTGTTTACGGTCTGATAAGACAAGATCTTCCTCTAAAGCTC
Organism: Zapus hudsonius; assembly: GCA_004024765.1. Lineage (NCBI taxonomy): Eukaryota > Metazoa > Chordata > Mammalia > Rodentia > Dipodidae > Zapus > Zapus hudsonius. Next base: position 4,779 of record PVHP010047995.1, on the reverse strand, counting down.
AGGGAAGCCAGGTACTTGCAAATAACCACAGGCTGACCTTGAGTTTATGGAAATCCTCCTGCCTCAGAGATTACAATATCACCATGCCCACCTGATGCTTTGTTCTTAATCAGTGTGCATTATACTACCTTGAAGCTGGAAGATAAGATTGCTGTTAGCACATACTGACAAGGATAAAGGCTTTGCCTACTTCATGTTTAACCTGAATAGGAAGTAGAGTATAAAGCAATAAATATATTTTAGTCCTCTTCACAATAATAGTTACATTGCTAACATCTCACAGTGGTATATTTGATAGTTTTTTGCCATGATTCCAAGTGCAAAGTTACTATATTTGGCACATTTTGATTGTTTGCTGTTGTCGTCCCTAATGTTATATACTTAGTTAATGGTCATTCATTACTTTTTAAAGTAAATATAAATTAGGAATAGGGAGATGTCTCGGGGGAGGACTAGTGCTTGCAGCTTAAGCAAGAAGAACTGAGTTAACACCCCAGCATGGATATAAAGTTCTGGCTGTGGTGATTCATGCCTTTAATCCCCTGAATAAGGAAGATGAGGACAGGAGGATCACTGGGGCCAGCTCTAGCCTCAGTGAGATTCTATCTCTAAAAATAACATAGAGAATGATTTAGGAAGTACTGCAATTAGCTGCATGTTGCTGGGAGAGAGCCCCTGGCCATAAGAAGCTGATGGTGTGACAGTTTCATGGAAGCTCCATAGACGCCCTCCCCTTGAGTGTCTGGCTATAGCCCAAACCTAGGTGCTAAAACTGATTGGTCAGGTATGAACAAACCACCTGTCTCCCTGCTCACCTGGACGGGGAATACTCACTGAGCAGATAATCCTGTCTCTTCCTCACCCACATGGCCTAGAAGAAGGACTTCTGACTCTCTAGGGACCTGTAAGGTTTCCCCCCACCCAGCCCCCCAGCACAGCCTGTGGTGATGGGCTGGATTTCTCTTCCACATGAACCCTTCCTTCTCATGATCTTTCCTATTCCTGCTTGTTTAGCTGAACAACATAGATTCTTTTAAAACCTCTCCCACATGTTCTCCCCACACTGGTGGCTGGACATGATGGATGGGATATTTCCCCTGTTTCCCAAATCCTCTGAACTGACTCCAATCTCGAATAAACATGTGTGATAAGAAAATGCTCTCTGTCAAAATTGTCCAATTCTTTGGCATTTTGAGACATAATGGCTGGAGAAAGTGCAGTGGTGAAGCCCTGGGTGTTCACCCTCGGTGCCCAGTTCCTGCTACAATGGGAGGAAAGAGTTAATTTCAGCTTACAGTCTCAAAGCATGGCATATCAGAGCACAGGCTGGATCACAACTAGTCACAAATCTGGGTGGAAGTCCTGGTCTAGGGGCTAGCCTAATCTATATCTATATCTCCAAGTCTGACCCCAGTGGTACATCTCTCCAACAGCACTCCACCTCCCAAAGGCTCTATACCACGTGGTTATTGAGTGTGAGGTTTAATTACAAACACATGATGCTCAGGGCAGCAATTTACATTCAAACTACCACTGGAGGACACACACTCCTCTTGCTTTCAAGTTCATAGGCACACACACACGTGTACTCACACTCAAAACACAAATTTTCACATGTACCCCCCCAAAACACAATTAACTTAGATATCAGTATCATCTCTCAATTATCTATCTATCTTTCTATCCACCCTCACCATCATCTATCTAACCTGGCATCTTTTTGGAAATGAGGTCTCACTGTGTTGTTCAGGTGTTGACCATTCACATATGTATTCAAGGGAAACATTGAACTCAACCTCCTGAGTAGCTTGGAGTACAGGTGCAAGCTACCTCACCTGGTTCTTCAGTGTTCATTGATACAGAAGTTCTAAAATCTTTTCATATGATACTAATCATCTTCAATAGCTTATTTCTATTATAAGAAATAACCTCAGCTTTATGAATCCACCATCTCTCGCAAAAATGATCTGGATGTTAACACCTGTCAAAATATGCATTATTTCTGATAATTAATTTAAAATTTTAATTTTCTTTCAAAATTATATGTTATTTAAGTAGTATTAAAACAAATTAAAAGTCAATGTATATTCTATGCACATTATTTGGTAGATTATTTAACTTTTCTATTTTTTCTGCTTCAGTCTTGGTTAGATATGTGTTTCTAGGCATTAATTTCTTTTTTATTATCAAATTTTTGGAGCATAATTTTCATACTCATGATTCTTTATATTGTTGTGTTATTACTTGCAATATTTTATCTTACATTTATAATTTTATTTACCAGAGTATTTCCTTTTCATTTTTAATGTAACCAAAGAGTTATCATTTTTACATTTTTCTTCAAATAAAAAAATCATTTGTTTTTTTGATGCCTACTATTCTGTATTTCACTGCTTTCTGTATTGATAATTTATTGTTTTCTTCTTTCTACTTGGTAGTTATTTTATTTTAATAATTCTTTTATTTATTTGTTTAATTTATTCTTTAATAATTCCTTTAAATGGTAATTATAAAAAATTATTTCTTTAAAAACTATTAAAGAAATAATACTTTAATAAACCTATGAAGTTAGGTTATTTATCACAGATCATTCACTTTAATATTTCAACATTTATCACTACATTTTCCTCTTTGAGTAGTTTTTCCTCCAGCTAATAAGTTTTAATATGCTGTGTTTCAATGCTCGATTGACTCAATATAATTCTTGAATTTTTATACATACTTTGATACATTAGCGGTTTAGATATGATCACTTTGATTGCTATTTTTAATGTCCAGTTTTCCTGCTTGTTATTGATATTTGGTTTCACATCATTGTGATCTGAGAAGAAACACAGTATGATTTCAGCCTTCTTAAATTTGTCAAGTCTCATTTGTCAACTTGATGTGTTTGGTCATCTTGGGTGGGTCTCTGAGGTTCTTTACAGGAAGGCAACCCTCTCAGTAGGGAGCAGGATGGAAGGAAGCTCAGGGGAGCTAGAATTGAATATCCCTTCCTGGAAGGGCAGTGGAGGAAGGAAATTCCAAAGACTCAGGGAGCCAACAAGTCTGAGGAAGGGTTGCAGACCCCACCCCAAGGTTGTATAAGGGGAAGGAAATCTCTTTCTTCCTATTGCCTGTTTGCTGTTCTATGTGTGTGGTTCTGCTGATGGTTTTCTCTCTATGCTTAGACTGTGAACAAAGGGCCACCTCTCTCCAATGTGAACTTCCCCTGGGTCTGTAGCTTCAATAAACCCTTTCCTCCCATAGCTCTGCCTGGTCTGGTGTTCATCCAAGTGGTGTGTGTGGTCGACTATGGTAGTCCATTTAGCCTAAAGTGTTTGTTAAGATTTCTCTTTATTGATAATTTTTTTTTGGCATGGAAGATTTATCCATTGTAGAACTGAAGTATTGAAATCCTCTACTGTTATTATATCACTATCAATGTCTCCTCTTAGACATATTAAAATTTGTCTTGTACTTGTGTTTCTGGGACAAACACCCAACCAGAAGCAGCTTATGGGAGATAAAGGTTTATGTCAGGCTTACATGTTCCAGGATTCACCTTAATCATGGTGAAGGGGACTAGCTCCCTCTATCCTGTATCCAGGACAGAGAGAACTAACAAACAGCTAGAACATGAACAACCAGAGTTCAAGCAGGCTCTCTACACTCCTAGTAAGGCTGGATTCAATATCTACCTGCACTGACACATCACATTTAACCAGGTTCCACTGGATAAAGACCAAGTTAGAAGCTTCACCAAAAATACCTGCATCTACAGGAGACATACAGACATTTACATTTAAAAGGCCACAGTGTATAATTGCTCTCATGGTTTATACATATAGTCTGCATGAATATGGAGAGAATGGCAACTTGAGTAGATGTAGAAAACCTGTGTGGTGTTGGGTTTTGCACATTTACAATAGAAATAGACAAAAAGAAAAATATTTAGTGAAATAGCTAATTAACCATAGTAAAATAAATTGATAAATTCTATGTAGAATACCAGGCAAAATGAAGACTCAAGGTTTTGGATACTTAGTAAACAGAGAAAGAAAGAGGGTAAGTTACATGGATGGCATTAATTAATGGCAAATTGGATGGATATTGGTTTTGTTTGAGGGAGCCGGGATCTGACCAAAGCCTATTGCTGCTCTATCTCGGACTGTACTTTAGGGATTATAAAGAAAGCTAAACTGCATGCTTAACTTGGAAAATTATTCTATTTGAGTAGCCATACCACACACTTGCTATAAAAATGGGGGAAAAACAGAGAAGTATGTAAGTATTGAAAAAATGAATGATAAATTCTTATGATTTATATGAAGGTTCATATAAAAAGTGAAATAAAAATAAAGCCGCCTTTTACTTGGATATTCAGAATAGCACTAATATAAGAGGCAAAACATGGTTGGACCAGGAAGTCAAAAATGCATATGTAACATTATAAGTGAGCAACATTGTTATGGATGCACAAAAATGAAATTCATTTTAAGTTTATTCATGTGTGTGAGGTGTTTGCAGGGGAAATGAGACATTGCCCCCCTCAGCAACAATACACAAAGAGGGAAGAAAAAAAAAAAAAGAAAAACTGGCTACCTCTGGAGCAGCTCATAACCCCTAACCTATGGACAGATCCAGTATGCACACAAAGAAAGGACCCCAGTGGGTAGGGGACAGAGCATAAGGAAATGGGTACACCTTCACAAGATTTGATCATACAATATATATATATATATATATATATATATATATATATATATATATATATATATATATATATATATATATATA